>JAFELO010000286.1:416207-462092 GCA_017140195.1 Eumaeus atala | reverse complement strand
CCCGCATTATTGTTGTAATGTGAATACATTGCCTTACTTTCCTCCGCCCCTCCAATGGACCACCGGTAGCATAAAAATCGCACGATACGCGATCTCTGTCCGGCGACGTCATGTGAGCGAGAGGTACTAACCGAACCTTCCCGGTCGTGCCGGTCGAGTTCGGCTGCAATCCATGTGCCGTACACCTGCCTCTTACTAAAACTTAACTAACTCCCTCTTATCTCTCCTATAACTTGGTCTCCCCAAGTTATAGGAGATTTTATTATGCACTAAACGATTATGGCCCTCGCATCGACGTCATGTAAATATATTGTGATTTGTGAAAAAATGTGATGTGAATAAAAGTAGAATTTTCTACAATAATTGGCTGTCGACGCTTTTCGAAATAAAACTCTGATATCCGCCAAATGTACAAAAGCTTATGAAATAAAGTAAAGTTGAAACATAGTAAATAAGACTTTAATAATACAGTGAATAATGGAATAAGCATACGAGGAAAGTCCCAAACTATAAAGCGCATTAACATAACTGTTACTTTCAAGTTTCAACCTTCAATAACTGCTTGGCAATAATGCGGATATCTACGGGCGAAGGTAGTTATCGAAACTATGCGTACTATAAAATAATAAGAAAGTGAGTGTTAAAATTTGTGATTGTTTCTTTAAGTGGTTTGCGAATTATGTTAATGGATATTAACTAAAATATAAATTTTGATGCCAAAATAAGGCTGTAAGTAGATATTTATGAAGTAGCGTGTTCTTACTCAACGAGTGACTGAAAATAATCCCGCAATAACATTTTAATTTTATTTAAAATTATTGTTCTATTTAAAAAACCTAAGTCTTTGTGTGTCCAGAGATACACGTGATCATTATACGTGATAATTTATCGCTACACGGGGGTGATAACAGCGATAAATATTCCGAACCATCAATCATTTCGCTGGTCTCATGTTAAGTTATCACTGTGAACATGTAAAGTGGAATTGCGGATATTGCGGTTAATTTTTCTACACGTTTATTGAAAGCTTAAATTTCGTATAATGGCTTGCATCGCAGTAGCTAAAGCGTTCACTCATTAGGTCTCTTCACACAGAGATGGCAGCGGCCGGCAGCGAAGCATTTTAGAAACTATCATCGCTAATGTAATATAGAGTATAGCTTGAGATACTTGACAGGCTCACGTGGCCGCCTCCTGCGTCGTTAGCACTTGACGACTTCCGAGCCAAAACTCCCTAAAAGAGTTCGCTGCCGCCTCCCGGCGGCTGCCAGCGCCGTATGAGTGGAGCCTATAGTACCGTTTACTCTCAGCCAAAGTGCGGCGGAAAGTGCGTTCACGAGGATGTTAATGGTCGCCACCAAACAAGAAAAAAAAAACAAAAAATAGCTCCGAGCATCCGTTTGACCCCTATGCCATAAAAGACTGTAATAAATGTTATCACAAGCTACACTTAACTTCTCAGTCCGCGCACATTAATAAAGAATTCGAAGCAGTGCCAGGAAGCCTATACTGAAAAAGTGATATCATGAAACAAGGCTTTGTAATATATTGTACGAGACTCTTAGCGCGAACGAGGCACTTTGTAAATTATTGTCGTTGTTAGTCGAAATTGTATTGTCACTCGGCCTTAGCACATGGCTCAGACCGAGAAATTGAAATAACTTGACTCAAGTTATTCAATGCAGCATCACCATCAGACATGGATAAAAAATGAAGTTACTTTTATAGCGTCGAAATAAATTTAAATCGTACATCCGAAAGTGTAAGGAATCTCCTTATATTATTTTCGTATATGTACGCGAATATATATATATATACATATTACAAATACTTTAACATGTATACAGATATAAACTATAAACTTAGTAATTAAAGTTAATAAGTTGTTAAAAAATAATATATATTTAAATAAATAAACAGATACATAAATAAGCTGAAGAGGAACGAAAATTAAGACCTGAAAATAAAATGATGTTACGAAATTCTGTCTTGATCCCTCAAGTTTTTATCATCGATCACGACGTTTCGATAACCTTTCGGCTGTCATGGTCTCGGGCGGACTGAAGATTTTAGTCGTCTGATTGGATATTTATATGTAGCAGAATCATTAACAATTAATTAGTCCGATTCATACCAAAACGAGCCTATTGTGTCTTGTAGCTGGGATGAGTCATTTTTTGTTATACCACTTACAACTTAATTACAGAATTGGTTTTCTGTAATTAATAAGAAAAATGAACATTTTAACGGCGTGGATTATTGATTTTTTATTAAAAACGGGGCAAAATTGTATGACGCTTTTGTTTAGTCTGTGTCAAACTTGGCGCTACGAGGTCTAAAGTTCCAGTGACGTCAGAGAAGCTTGTTTACATATATTATTTCTACTTCTGTTTACTGAAGTGTTACATCACACCACAACTGAGCATTTTGGTGACTGCCGACGCCCATAGGACATCCGCATAGTTACTAAACAGATGCTTTGGCCTTTTTCTCTCTTACCTGTCCAGTGGACCACCGGAAAGACATAAACCACACAAAACGCGACAGCATAACTTTCACCTTCCGTTTATCCCATTTCGGCTGCAATGCAGCTCTAACTAAAAATTAGGAATAAGTTTATAAGGTATATTGTATAATTTGTTAATGAAACAATCCGGTCGGGATCCGAAGTTGGGGCGCATCGCTAGTTCAAAAATAAATGGTAATTTTACTTTACTTGTTCTTACAGGTCAAGGTAATAAAAAAGTATAAACAGTCTAATATTTTTATTTCATTCCATATCGAGGCTAACGTACGCGACTCTTGCCTGGCATCACTTGCTGAGCGAAACGAGCAAGCCAAAGCTCCGTGCCGCCCAGAACAAGGTGTTTCGGCTCCAAGGTTCGTGAGAAACCACACGATACTCAGGGACCTACGCAGAGAGACCCTTGATGACTTTGTCGGCAGGATGTCGAGCAACCTGTTCAAAAAGGCGAATGCGTCGGAGCACGAGACTCTCAGGAGTCTCGCGCCCTGGCACGAGCGACCCCGGACAGATATAGCCTGCCGAGGAAGGGGGACGGTTTATCCCATTTTCCGTCTACCTTTCATGTGTATGCTTGAAACTATCACTAATCCAAAACTCTTTATTTTCTACAGGTTTCATATTTCTCCCTCTCGCTGGACGCTGCTGACGGGTATTGCAGCTGCCACACGGGCGGTACCGAGGTACACTCTCCCGCAAGGATACGGCCCGCCGCTTCTCCCGAGGCATCAACCTCCTGGCCCAGAGCCCCTTTTTTTCTCTTTTCTTTTCTTATCTTTACTTTTCCACCAACCACCGTCTTGTAAATACAGCGTTCGAGTCGGTGCCTGTCCATAGGGCCATCACAGGAGTGGCTCCATACACGGTTCCCAGTTCGATCTGGGACCTGTGAGAGTGCCCCAACAAATGGACAGACGCCGGTCGAACATAGATTTCAATAGCCCAGGCACATAAATATATGTGCACAATAACTCAGAGGTCAATACGACCTCGCATCAAGCACAGCCTTGTATTGACGAGGCTCGAACCAAAAATCTCCAGTAGGGAGCAGAGCTCCGGTCTGGACTCCCCTCGACCCGGCAACGGGACCGAGTGCAAAGACGTAGGCACGTTTGATTGCATTCCGCTTTCCGCATGTTCCAAGAGATGTTCTCCCGAGTATTGTATTGTTTAAGTTTCACAATAAACTTACTTAAAAAATCTATTGTAGTGCTCTTTCGTATCGGCAACTGGAACTCTGTTTTTTTTTTTTTGCACTCTGAACATTGACTACATTAATCGCCTATGTGGTGTAACGGTGCGGGTGTAGCCTGTTAAGACCGTTTTAATTATTGATAGCGCTGACTAGCGATGTCTGTAACTAGGGAATTCTCTAGCTTAGTCGCGCCTATACTGCACGGAGCTACTTATAGTACACCGAGTTTTTTTTTTCTGTTAACGCGGGGTAACACATTTACGCGCCTTCACCAGCCCTGGGTAGGGCCCAGTGGTGTGTGGGGCTCACGGTACATCATAGTGCCGAATACCCACAAAACCACTGATCGTGCCACCAGTGTAGCCCTCGGTCAGGTTTTCCAGAACTACAAATCATTGTGTACTTCGACGCAAGTCAGTCCCCTAAGAGGACCGATGCCTCCTCCTCAGGGGGGTTGCCCCGCATCACAGGACAACCCAACCAACTTTGGGACAGTGCAATGGGATGAGGTACCCATCCTCGCCCCTTGCCCCGTGCGCAAATACCCCTCCATCTGTTGCACTTTATACCCTCTTCATGTTAGAAGTGTACAAAGAGAAGCCCCAATAGTTCAATTGGAATCACCCTGGTTGTCTGGGTTCACACCAGGCTACTAAGCCCCACCGCCACGATAACGCTTGAACTATGGGGACTTGCAAACAGCACGAGATAGTTGGTACTTTACAACAGTATTGTATGAGCGAGATTTACTTATCCGGTAGCGTCGGTACAGTACAGCCATACAGCAACATCACAATCTCTCACAAACTACAATATTAGGATAGAACACCATATATCATGTTTTGTATCCATCTCATCTCTAGGAAGCGCGGCTAACGAGTAAGCTCGTATAATACGGTCGTGGACGAGGATAAGACGCTCATATCTTATACCAGCAGTCGTCATGTTATAAGCCGAGTCTGCAAGTAACGTAATAACACTATATGGATGTTAAAGTTCCAAGGCTCCGAGCCAGATAAAGAGATATAAAGCTCTGGAGGGGAGGGAGCAGGGAGAGTGCGTGGTACATGCGTTTTGCACACTCTAATCATGTTGAAGTGAAAACTTCTTTAGCGTCGCGAAGCGAGCGAGCCAGAAAACATCCTATACGTAGCTCTCGTGCTACACGTAGCGTCAGGAGCTAGAAGTAGGAACTAACTATCCGACCATCAACATGTGTCAGCAACATGCGTCAGTAACATGCTGAAAATTTCTCTAGCTGAGTCGGGCCGGGAAAATATTAGCAGTCCCTATAATGCACTGTTTGTAGCTCTTATAAGACTCACCATTTTGGAACAGAGCAATGGGGTGAGTCTTCACCCCCATTGCTCTGTCCCAAAATTGGTGGGGTTGTCCTGTGGTGCCCCCCTTCCGTGTAGCAGGCGTCGTACCCTCAGGGGACTGAAGAGCCGTCGAGGTGCCCAGAATGAATTGCGGCACTGATGGCATTGGCGGTGGTTTATGCTATTCGTCACTGTAATGAGCCGCGAGCCTCACAGGTCGGGGGACAAACCAACTTACATACGTAAACAAATGCATAATATATATAAATAACCTAAAATTTGTTTGGCAGGCGAAACTCATCGATATTTTATCGGAATTTACAAAGGTCCAACAACAGCTTCACGTGGATTCAAGTGCATTTATTCACATTCTCGCTACCAAAATTCATAGCTCGCTTGTACAATCTACTGCTTTTAAATATGACTCATGTTATGATAATTATATTACTATGAATTATTTAATAATAGTTCCGATGCACATTACCAAAGGCGACGCAGTCGCGGTGGTGTTTGTGGGTATCCTCACGCACCATTGGATCCCTACCAGGGCCGGTGATGGCGTGTAAATGCGTATACGAATACACAAAAAAGAGGTTCTCTGGGATTCCCAAGTTAAAATTCGGAAACATTTATTTCTGATTTTAAGCATCATCACATAGTCTCAGATTTGTAAACATTTTCAACGCTGTTTTCTGTAAAGGGAATTGTAATCATTATTAATGTTCCGTTTTGTTGCAACACCTTGTTTCTGTTAATCTTGTACAACAAGACTGAATTTGAGGAAAACGTTTGAAAATTACCAATGTTCTTTTTTGTATTCGAAACTACTGGGCCAATTTGAAAAAAAATCTTTTACCTTTGAAGTAAATTTCACCAAGTAAAAATTATACCCCATTGCAATAGTTTAATTATATCTAAGTGTATTTACGACTGCTAATTGTAACTAACACTAGTCTTAAACTCTTAATGTAACTAACCACATATGGATCTTATAGTTATCCGAAATAAATTGATTTTATTATGTTAGAATCTTACATTATATGTGATGAACATAGCTGCAGAAATCATTGACACTTCAACAAATTCAACTTATACTGTGTCATACGTCGAATTTGTTGAAATGAATAACGTTTTATGTTTACGAGCCCCGAATTTAAATTTATAATTTTCGCATTTTTGTAGATCAATGAATTTTTGCTATATTTTGTGAAATATCTGCCGGCCGGCCGGAAGCCGGCGTGGTCTTAAATAAACATTAAATTTTTAGGTTATGTATAACGTATATGATTTGTGAAAAACTGAACTGAACAGATTAGTGTTTGAATTGTGACTTACAGTTATTTGTATAATTATTTATCTTTGTTTTTACTAAGTCATGTCATCACTGCCAAGATCGGAAGAAATAATGGTGGCCCTGAAAATCAGTGTCAGGACTCATCAGAATCTGGCTATAGCTGAGGTCCCACGATTTTCTGAAACACACTTGCCAACTGAGCTATTTTTTTTAAGATTTGTTTTTTGTTTTTTTATTTCTATGTTTTTACTTCACGCTTCCATATATTTAAATGTCAGTGTGTATTTTACAAATAAAAAATTACAAACTGCGATTACCTGACTTGTTGTCCTTGACTTGTATGGCCTTATGTTACGCGCATGCATGTGCAGTGTATGTTTAAACTAGGTCTCTCTGGTAAATGTTAATCGTAAAGTAACTCGTGCTTTAAAGTGGCACGCCAAGGCTATTATTTGCGCCTGGATGCAAACATCAGATAACTCATGATAGTAATGTTATTGTATTATTAACTAGCGAGGCGCCCCGGCCTTGCCCGTAAATAAAATATATACTAAAACCTCTCCTGGAAATCTCTCTATCGATGAATAAAAACCGCATAACATTTACCACAAATTTCTAGAAAATTGGTCACATGCAGGGAGTTGAGAGAGGGTGTTTTGTGTATAAGAAGACAAGCGGGTACGCTTGTCTTCTTTTATTCTTCGTCCGTAAATATCAGGGACCGAATTCTTACGTTAACAGATTACACACCAAAACCTTCCAGGGGCATAGTTTTCGGATGAGGACCGCATGAAAATAGACATATACATTCTGTAATTTAATACAAATATTTTAAACCTTTAAGTTTGGTTGTTAGAACGCTGTAGTCTTAGGAAGTACTGGACCAATTTGAAACATTCTTTCAGTATGACGTGGCCCATTTATTGGGGCATGGTATAGGCCTTAAATATATTGTAATATATATAATCTACGATAAGTGCATACGTTACATGGACGAAACCGCGAGACAAGTCTGTAATTATAATAATAACATTATATAACTTTTTATCCCAAAAAGTATGTTAGGAGAGATATAACGCGGGTGCGATTTTATAATGATATTTAGTAACGAAATAACGGGTTAAAGTTCTAAAAGAAATCCATATTCTTCATTTTGTACAAATCGTTTAATAAAAACTTCCTCAATTTAACTTGCCGAGTTGTGATCGCGATGAATTAGGAATATCCTAAAAGTTTGAGCAGTGGGCGAGTCTCATGAAATTATATTTCGTCATCTATCGTTGTTTCATCATCGGCCGGAGAACGTCCACTCCTGGGTATCATACGTCTCCCCCAAAGAACGTGATATATATAACTATAATATATAAACTATGATATATACTTGTGCCTCGGAGAGCACGTTCCACTGGAACAGGAGAATAAGGGAATAGATTGTGCATTTGTGTCTGGGCGCACACTTGTGCATTAAGAATATGTCCTGAGCAGGGCTCAATAGTGTAGGCCTATACTTGTACCTCGGAGAGCACGTTAAGCAGTCGGATCCGTGCCTGCTTTCTATCCGGCGTGTCGGACTACCGTTCCACTGGAATAAGCGAAGGAGGAAAAAGTTCAGGACCTCAGACAGCTCGCCCAGGAGTACGATATTCACGTCATACTGTTGGGAGCGACATGGCTGGGGCCTGGACAGGACCTCAAGATGGCGAACTATGCCGTGTATCGCAGGAACGAGGTGTTGCCGAGCGGCAGGGCGTACAGAGGTACGGCAGCGCTCGTTCGGCGGGACATCGTCCATGTCGACTTGGACCTCGACCACTTGTCCCATATGAACACAACCGGAGTAGTTGTGCAAGTGTCGGGAGAGGAGTTGAGGATCTACGCGGCTTACAGGCCTCCCACACTCCACTTCGACTCACCGACGTCCATCGCGTACTGGATGGCGGGGGCCAGGTGTTGGTTGCTGGTGACTTGAACTCCAACCACACCGCATGGGGATCGTCCACCATCAACCGCACCGGCGCCAGACTGCAGGCGGATTCGGAACGACGGGGATACACGGTGCATAGTACCCCTGACTGTCGACGGGCATCTCGAGACCGCGGAGGGGGTGGAACCTGCGGCCTATAGTCTCACGGACAAAATCCAAGAGGCACAGGCCGCGGCGACCGTCACCACGCCGGTCGATGCGCACCGTCGGAGTGACCTCCCTCACGACCTCCTACCCGATCTCAGGAAGAAAAGGCAGTTGAGAAGGCTCTGGACCCGGAGCCGCTGCCCGCTGATCAAGGCCGATCTCGATCGACTCGTTGAGGACGTCTCTGCAAAGGCGAGGGACTGTCCAGGGGCCGACGAAGAGCAAACCATCGCTCGAGCCGGCGCCAACGACACATCCCTCTACGCCCTGAACAGACGACTCAGCGGGCCGAAGACCACGATCAGCCCACTCACCGACTCAAACGGCCAACGCCATTACAACGCCCAGACACGAGCAGACATGCACGCCAACCACCTACAAACACAATTCACACCGCACCCAGCGGCGCCAGTCGCCGCCGAGCACCACGAGCACGTAGAGGGCTGCGTCCGAGAGCTCCTTTCGAGGGGGGATTTTATCTCCCCAGCATAGCTGCGGAAGGTTGCCCTTCGCCTCTCGAGGCGCAAAGCACCAGGCCCCGACAACATCCCCCCCACAGCACTGGCGATTATGCTGTGGCGCAGAGCCGTGGCTCTCACCAGAATAGCTAACGGCGTTCTCCGCACGTCCCCCTTTTCGAATATCTGGAAGGAAGGGTGAATCGTCGTCCTCCCGAAGCCGGGCAAGCCTCGGCACCTGCCCAGAAGGTACCGGCCGATCTCGCTGATTTCGCACGTGGCCAAGTTGTTCCGAGCGGCTATTGCTCCGGAGACTGAAGCTGTACGTCCCAATAAGGCAGGAACAGTTCGGTTTCCGTAGCGGCCACTCGACCACACTACAGATAGCGCGGGTGAGCCATCACTTGGCCACGGAGATGAACAAGGGAAGACACTCGGTCGGAGTCTTTCTCGACATGCAGAAGGCCTTCGACCGGGTGTGGCACCCGGGCCTCCAGCATGGTACGCGCTCACCTCCCCGAGCCCCCGGGTCATCACGGGGGCCGGCCGCTACGTCCGGAACAACGAGATCGCGCGAGACCTGCGGGTCGAGTCTGTCGGTGAGTTTGTGGCCCGATTGACTCGAGGCATGTTCAGTGCCGCAGACAATGGTCCGCACGCCCACCTGAGGGACCTGGCCCTGCCACACGCGCGACCAACCGACGGGCGGCCGTACCCGCGTGTGCCCGTATCACGTGATCCACAATGGCAATGACAAAACACAAATGAGCCTCGGCCCCGGCGATCGAGAAGAGGATCACTTACTCACACGCATAACCCACATCACACTCGGACATTATCACATTTCACCACTCACCACACCTACAGGCCAGTAAGCCGCGGTCGCATCCCAATTCAGACCATCCTCCGCACTTCGCCGCCTCCGCACTTCGGTGCGCAACAACCCGTTGGTTGCCCTCATCACCGAGGGGACAGTTGCCCCTCGCGAACAGACCAGGGTCATGAGGTTCGCCTCGATACCCGTAATCCTCGCAGGCCTCCCCAGGTCAGTGAAGATGACCCACGGACGGACGGAGGGAATAATTGTGCACTTGTGTCTGAGCGCACACTTGTACACTAGAATATGTCCTGCGCAGGGCTCAATAGACAAGGCCGCGGTAGCGGAGTGTTCGTTCGGAGGACGACATTATACTTATGGGTATATATTGTGTACGTGGCGGTAAGGAGCCGCTGTACGCAAGCCATTAGTTCACGTGTCATCGATTTTTTTGGATCCGTGCGAAATCGGGACGGACTGCTGTTTATGTGTACAGAAATATTTCACATGATATTCAGAGGATATGTTAGGCTATTCATTATCCCTTCTTAGTTGGTGTACAGGCAAGCGTGTCCGGTCATAGATCTGTAATCTCACCATGACTCTTTTTGTACGCACCGCCCGACGTCCACCGCGTCAACATAAAAAAAGAAAAGCTGGCACAGGTTTGATTTCCCCTGGGAGCATGTATTAAAAATGATTTCTCTTTCTTCTTTTCCTTCTGCTATACACATATGAAACGAGCATAGCTCAGCGGGTCTTCATAATTGAATGTTGTAGAGGATTCAATAAAAGACTACATCGCATCTTATGATAATGAGTAAGTCCTTGGAGGTTTTATATACTTATATGTGTTGATGGGCTGTGTGACCATCCAAGAGATGGACTCTAGGTGAGGTATTACGTATGCGATGGCAAGCTGTAACACATCACTGAGGGTCTCGCCCAAGGTGCCCTCATCTCATGGCCTTCGGGGCCGTACTGGATATTGTATGTCTCTAACACGAGCACCAGCTGTCATAGCTGTCATCACAATACAGACTAAGCATATATATATGATATCTTGACAGAAATGCAACAGTAGGTAAGCACTTACAACGCAATTATTCGATCACTGGCCGCGCAGATGGCTCCACTGTATAGACGTTTGTTGTAGCATACATTCGACGACAGCAGCCATAAGTTTTAACACATCTCTAACATTATTAGAACAAAATGAATAGAAATAAACGTATCGCAATAATAAAAATCAATAAAAAAATATACTTACAGCATAGTGTGGATCCAGTGAATGAATAAGTGAATGAAATATACTTTATAGTGCACAACATTTTAACAATACAGAACAAGTAGAACAATAATATAAACATACACAAAGGCGGCATTATTACTAGCAGCAATTTCTTCCAGGCAACCTTGACTTTACATAGAGGATAAACAAAGTCTTCTCAACCGTGTTTGAATAAAAAGAGTCCGCTTACCCCATTAAGGAACTTGCTTGAAGATTGTTGTTGTTGTCATTAAGACTGAGTTGACGCAGGCGCCGAATCAGGAACACTCGTTTGAAGGACAATCACGACCGTCTAAGCCGACACGCTGCGGCCCCACATAGTGTGCGTGTACCTTTACTAACACTCTGCTTTCGGTCTGTCCCTCTTCCCTTATGTTCTTTTATTCTTTTGACCTTTTGTCTGTCACCAGACTGAACCTCATGAACCGTGATAGCTGTACAGTTAGAATTTTAACACAATATACGTTTTCATTGTCGTTATAACAACAAGTTCAAAAATTGTAAGCAACCCTCTGTGTGTGGGTCTGGCTCACAGTCAGTTTTTTAAAATGCATATTAAAAAGTGATCACTATTCAAAGTGGATATATTCTACAAATATCATAAACGCGAAAGTATGAATGGAAGTATGAAAGCTTGTAAGTCCACGCGGACGAAGTCGCACGCAATTGTCATATTTTATATTTCCATTGGGTTATAGAAGCGAGCAATGAAATTTGGTAGCGAGCATTTAAATAAATGTATTTTTCACCCGAAGCAACGTGAAGCTGTGGTTAGCCCTTTGTATATTCCGATGAAATATTGATGAGCTTCGCATGCCAAACAGATTCAGGTTAAGCGTTTGTATTTGTTTACGTATGTAGGTTGGTCTGTCCCCCGACCCCCGCAGAGCTGCCCCGACATCTCCCGGGCTTTACCTTCCCAATCCTCCGTTTATTTAAATATGCTATCTGGAATTCTACATTATTTTCATTACTTATAATATTTGAATAAAATCTCAAAAGAATACGTTAGTACATAGGCAAATTTATTCTTACACACTTCGCTTGAGATATCATATTCTTATCAATTCGATACTATTCGAAACTTCATTTATTAGGGTCCCGTATGCATATAGCAGCAACAGGGTAACTAACCATAAGATAAAGTTCAATAGAAGAGTAATGCGTGATAAAGCCGTCGTTGCTACACTTCTGCCGCTTCGACAGTCTTCCTTCTGAAAGCACTTGATCTATCTACATAATGAAGGGATTGTATTCATGATATGAATATTCTCGAATTACTACACCATAGGCTTCTAAACGGGCCATGTTTTTGAAGGTATACTCCTTTTAGCACGTTAGGGGAAAAATACGAGAGTATTTTTTTAAGATGCGCACGCACACCGTCACGAAGAACCGAAACGCTAAAAAAAATAATTTGTTATAATAAATGAGAATATAGCAACTAAACACGCCGTCGTGTTTTGTATTTCTAAAATTAGCTGTTTGTTAGTTCTCATGTTCACATCGAATAGTCGAAAGTTTTATTTAATTAAAATTTCTCATCTATATAAGTAGGGTTGAATATATAATCTCTTTTCTCTTCTAAGACACACACACAGCTGCAACAAGTGTGACTTCGTCAGCTGTTGTTACCGGCTTGTGTGGCCCGTTTAGGAGTCTACATCATTAGAGCTATTGTATGGCAAGTGCAGACATTTAGCAAAACATGGTCCCGTCTTACTTTTTATAGCATACCGAGCGATCGGAGCGTTTCGTTGACTAACGAGGCTTATGGACATTCACATGATTATTACGAAGATGCGTTGCCCTCCTTTCACCCCCTCCGCCAATGGACCACCCGCACGAAACACGACTGCGACGCTGTCACTTTACGCCGCTATCAAGAGAGCGAGAGGTAGTTCCCCGACCGTGCCGGCCCAATTCCCTAGCATTGGATGATGTAGTGTCATGCACCATACATGGCATTACCTCCTCCTAACTTTGCTCGGTTATCTTTTGCAGTAGGATATCTTGTGATGGCTCAGCATTTACAGCCCTAAAATCCAATAAAATATGGCCCTATACGGACACATAGAAGCTACACAGCACGGAACTGTTGTGCAGACATATTGCATTCCCCCTCCCCCCTCCAATTGGCTACCGAAAACACGACACGATACGCGACAGCATAGCTGTCGCTTTGTAGCGGTATCATGTGAGCGAGAGGTCTATATTATTGTGTATAACATCTCATATTTATAATCAATAAAATAAGTGAATGTAGGGTATTGTATTTAAATACATTTTACATTAAGCATGAAAAAGAATAATCATTCTGAGCGCATCAACACTGTCGTGTATGAGTTGATTAGAGCCCTTGATCGATACACATACAAACCACATTATTGTAAATCTACACAGAAAAATGTACGTCTTTTATGTAAGAGATATTTTCTTTCTGGTAGCCCTCTGCGATCGTAGACATCAGCATAATGGATATGTAGATATGTGTGTCTTCCTTTTCTCCTCTCCTTGCTCCCTCTACAATTCTTGACATAAAGAACTTAAATTCTTGATATTATTTATATTAGCGACAATAAGAGTAAATTTCTAAATTACGCACCGCGACAGACTCAAATTTGTGTTGCCATACAAGCTTATATTAAAGTTTAGTCAAGAAACAAGGTGCTGCACCACTGCTAAATAATTACTAGTAGATCGCCCGTGACATGTGGCTCTCGGTTCTCTCTCTGCCTCCCCAGTAGAGAACTGGTGTGAAGATGTGTATGTGGGTCGCCTGCGAATGCTCAAGATGAGCAAACCCAAATAGGATTACAAATAATTGGAAACTATGCAACCTACTCAAATTATTTTCAATGCCAAATAGTCAACTTTTCGTCTCTGTTCCTTATATATACTGTAGTCTGACTGTATGAATCGCCGTTTTACATTACCGCTAGTCATTTTCGAAAACAGATCTTTTGTATTGTGGCGGACCAGGGATCAACCGGATTGTCATTACGAGACGTTGTTATAGTCATGTCCAGGAACGCCGTGAGTTTTAAAATTGGGAACTAAAACCTGTCCAAGAGGCGGATAATGACCCACTTCATTACAGGACGGCTAGCTTTATTGAACAACAAATAACGCCGAAGACTTTTTAGCGGAATTTCATTCAGCTGTATTCAATCCGTCTTATCGTCGGCCCGACGCAATACACAATGATCCTGTTTTTGAAAATTGCTAGCCGTACTGCAATACGGCAGATTATACAACCCGAATGCGACATATACAATAAGTTCAGTTGACAGCTGGTGTTTATCGATAGCTATTTATTGTATTCCGTTTATGCTCGTCCATTCTATTCTAAACTTCTACGACTGGAGCTCTCCAAAATAAGCCATAACACATTTTTGTGTGCTATCGTCCCATCACTGGGGCAGAAATAAGTATACATCGTTAACATTCGCGATTCCGCGAAAGTCCATAACGACACGAACTTAGTAAGGTTTCTTAATCATCGCCTAAAACTATGCTCGCTCAACCGAATGGACCGTCCTTAGGATGCCTTTATCTCAGAAAGTATTTTTATAGTATGTCGGGCAAACGAGCAATTGGACTTATACGACTACCGACGCCCATGAACATCCGCATAATTACTCTTCTCCTCCAATGAACCACCAGCTACTCACGAGGTGAACGAAACGCGAAAGTGACCTTTCACTTTGCGGCAGTGCCATGTGAGCGAGAGGTCCTTCGGTCATGCCGGCCCGATTCAGCTGCAGTGCAGCATAGCACTACCTCTTACTGGATTATTGCAGTATTGCCCCCCACCATGGTTCAAGCCTTGTCGTGGCGGTGGGACTCAGTAGCCTGGGGTGATCCGAGACACCTTGGGCGTAGCCAATTGAACCAGGGAGGTGGCGGCTCTTAGTACCACTCCTATAAGAAGAGGGGAGTAAAGAGCAGGAGGAGACGCCGCTCCTTGTACCCCTCTTGTAAGAAGAGGGGCACGGGGCAAGGGGCGAGGATGAGAAGCTCATACCAATGCACTGTCCCAAAGTCGGTGGGGTTGCACTGTGGTGTGGGACAACCCAATCTGATTCGGGGGCTGACTTGCCGTCGAGGTGCCCTGATGATTTATTGTTCCGGGGCACAAAGAAAACAAAAAAAATTAGTAATGCCAATAAAATTAACAAAAAACCAACACTTTGCCTGAATGTTATACGTGACTTTGAGTTATAATGGATACTGTACCAGAAAGAAAAGATGTTCCTTTACGCCGGTATCATGTGAGTAAGAGGTATCTCCCCGGTCGTGCAGGACTAATTCCGCTGCAATACGGAGCGGTAGAGCGGAAATTACTAAATGTAAACCCGTAACGTCAGTTTCGTTAATATAATAATGTCATAATCACCAAGCTTAGCGGATGTGATACAACGATAAACAGCCCTCATTAAATCTTAGCGTCTCTTTACATTTTGCCGTAAATACGCTGTTAAACATGTAGCTAGTTGATGTTATGACGCAAAGCGCAACATGTTACTTGTTGAGTTAGCTTCTCGAATAGACAGTTTCAAATAAGCGCCGCAGGGACGAAAACATTTGTGCAGTGTTACTGCTTAACCGTATTTATTAACGCTGATTTACACCGGGTCAATGACCGACTCCGAGTTCAATTCGTATTCGAAATAGATTGAAAATTAAAGCGTACCAAAAAGCCAGCATCGGCGACGGCATTCCACGACGACGGCGGAAAATGCGACGACATCGGTTCTATGTGGAAATAAGTTATTGTGTTTTGTAGGGTTGTAGTATGAGGAGCAAACAAGAAGACTTTTGATGACTACCGATTCCCATACCGATGATGTCTGCTTAAGTGTTATGCGGATGCGTGTCACCCCTATTCAATATCCGGGGGCACCAAAGACTCGAACATAGAGTAACAGTCATGAGAAAGTTATCGAGAGACCTACTATACGGTCACATTATCTATACACCTCGCTGAAATGTGAAGCCCCCCCATGGCCCTTTCAACCTCCCTTGCTCTCCTCATAACTGCAGTACGTTTGACCACTGTACCAGAGCGCCAACTTATATACCTGATTAAACTTGTAACCGAGATATTTCTCCTCGGTTATGTCGGCCCAAATCGGTTGTAATGTTACCTCTTATGTATACTCCGTACATTACCTCTTATGTATACTCCGTACAAATGTATATACAGGCAATAAGCTCAAATATCAATATAGATTGTACAAACGGAACTGGAAATATGAAGGGGGAATAAGAACATGTGTACAACACAGTACTAGAGAACCGAAATATATTTAATATTATTATAAATTTTTAACCACCATTCACCTAGACCTAGACGAAATACGAACCCATGAGGTCCGTCGTAGCAGACGGATGTTCCACCACAACACCAACTGGGCCAGGCGGTCGTCATGACGCTAACTTGCTTACAAACTCCTGTACAAATTGGCAATGGGACCGACAGCCGAATACAAGATGAAAGATGAAACATTGTTAGAAAATTACTGCATAATTATTTAACTGACCTACATTAAATATTATTTCAATGTAAATGTTAAATATGTTCTTAACTACCTCGTAACAAATGATAGCTCTTATGTTGTACACTCAACAAATAGTCGACGTCACTGCTGGAGCAATACAACGCGGAAAATGCTCTTTGTTTGAACAGGAAAGTGCCAAGGAAAGTTTCATCTATTTTGCGGAACAGAACACACTGATGGAACCAATAGAATAAATGTTGCTACATCCCTTGAGATCTATCACATGAACTGCCGTTGAATAAATACATTATTGAGTTCCGTGTTATTTTCTAATAGTTTCAATATTCTCATATGTGAGGTTTGCCAATTTGGGCTGGAAGCAGGAAAGTAAGGCTTTTAGTGAGATCTCACTTCTTGGAGGCCCATTGGGAAGGAGGGTAGGTGGCCCCCTTATACAACAAAAATGGTATTAGGTGGGTATTGTATGTTTACAGAGCAATTTATGTCGAACGTTCCTAAGCATTAAATTTACAGCGCGAAGTAATAAGAGTTGTGTCAACAAATTTAGGTCACGATGTACGCCTTTGTGTAATTTCCAGTTCCTATTCCATTTATAGAAGATTTTGGGGCGATTTATGGCTCTTGGGAGCTTATCCTTATTAAATATTATTGCGTCGTCACTCCAACTTTACCAGATCACATCACACAATCCCGACGTTTCAGTTGCTTTGTAGTATAACATTATCCCGAGATGCGTTATGTGTTCCGTTTCCCTTCCATGAGTCATAAATATTGTAACAAAGAAAAAATATGTATCACAAATAACAATAATTACTTTCACATTGTGATAGTTTAATACACAAACATACAACAATTGTAATTTCTTCCCATGAAATGTGGGGAAATTCTTCATTGCCAATCGAATAATTTGTTTTAGGGACTTTAGGGACTAAATTATTAGTAAAAGATCGGTACTAGTCGTCGGTCAGTCTTCAGCTCTGATGAAATCCGACACGTTCGCTTTCAGCCAAGATTGAGTGGACCGAGCTATATGACCTGGGGCCGCGTCTTGCTGGAAGGACAATACTTGGTTTTTGAACATAGTGTTATTAAAGGGCTTAGTTACCTTCTCGGGAATGATATCTCGATACACATGTGCCGACGTTTTGACACCTTTTTCACAAAAATTAGGGGTCAGTCTCTCTTTCATTGCTAACATCCCACAAAACCATCACTGAAGTCGGATAATGCCCACGCTGCACTCTGTCGACTAATTGAGAAGCTTCCTGAGAGCTTTGAGCATAAATGCAGTCATTTTGCTTGTTAAAATATTGCTTAACTGTAAAAGTAGTCGCATTAAAAAACAAAATTGTCTTGTTATTTCGATTTGTAGTTGTTTCGATTTCACCTATTCATCTTTAATACATTAGTTAAGAAATGACTAGTGCGCCTCTTATGGGTAGCAAGTCCTAAGTCCTCTCTTAAAATACGCGACATGGTTCTTGGCGCTATCTTCATTTCTCGAGATAAAATCTTTTGCTTTCGGGCAGGATTTCTTCAAATTCTTTCTCTTACTGCTTTGTCGACCTCTTTCATCAGAACACTACGTGGACTGCCAGATCTTTTCATGTCCCAAACAGAGGAAGTGTCATTGTACATATTAATAGCCCGGTACACACATTTGTCTCATACCAAGTGCATGGAAAATTTTGCATTTGGCTCCATAACTACTTCGTGTAATGCAATCACAGCGATTCTGTTCCCTTTACCATATATACATATTAAAATGGAACGGGGATTCCATTTTAATATCGCAAAATATTGTACAATGTATTTACGCCAAAATGAGAAAGCACAATGAACAAACGTATATTATCTTTTTATTAGGTCCCCTCTTATACTCTTAGGGGTACCGAGCTTTAAGCTCCCTCTGCTATAAGAGGGGTACAAAGAGCGCGTCCTGCTCCTGCTCTTCTCCTCTTTTTTATTAGAGGGTTTAAATACCCTCGATTCAATTGGCTATGCTCGGGTTAGGCCCAGGCTACTACCCCACCATGGTTCAAGCCTTGTCGTGGCGGTGGGGCTTAATAGCCTGGGGTGAACCCAGGCAAAGCCAATTGAACCTAGGGGGATCTTTGCACCCCCCTATAAACCCCCTTATAAGTAGAGGGAGCTTAAAGATCAGGAAGAGGAATCGCTCTAAGTTTCCCTCTTATATAAGAGGGTACCTAAGAGCAACAGGAGGTTGCGCTTTTGCGCACGTGTTAGAAAAATGATGGATATATATTTTTTTCCTGAAAATAATGACTATAGATTCGGTGAAATACATAAGCAATATTTACGATTCATTGGTTACATAGGACAACTATCTACTGTGTCCTAAATAATATATAATCCCTTACAATTCACGTTGTATGTTTTAAGAATCATCCTGTCACTTCAAGATCTAGGAAGGATCTATAAGACAGAATACAAGTGAGGAACTAATACTATCAAGAGGGCGTTTTGTTTTTGCATTACTCTATAACGACTAGAGGTGTTCTTAGGAATGCGGAAATTTGAGTAAAAAAAATTACTATCTATAAATGCGTCTAATTTTTTGCGATTACATATTTTCAGGGTTGTAGGTTGAGGGAACAGTAATGACACGATCAAATCCGAAATGCGAAGCGTTGGCAAAAAAAAAGAAAAACTACTTTTGCGCCTTTCCTCAAAAGATGGCGTTGAGAGTCCGAACAGGTGGATTTAGTGGCATGTATTGTAGTAATCATGTTATATATATATATATATATATATATATATTCTTGCTAAGTATATATGGTTACCTAGACCGGGCGAGTAGCGGTCGTCCGGTCTAGGTAATATTATACTTAATAAGAATTTCAAAGACAAATAAGGTCTTATTTTAGGTATCCATTCAATTACATAGGAGGGTGGATTATTCAATCCTAAAAATCAAATCTACCCACATTATTTAGTTTAGTTCAGACTAGTTAATTGTGAGAAGTTCGAGACGTGTGCTATAATTAGTTGTGATTTTATAATCTTTTTTAAGTGAAGTGGACAGAGCAGAGCCCCAATACTGTGACAAGGAATGAGATTGACTTCGTTATGACGGACCGAAAGCATATATTTAGGGGTGTCTCCGTGATCAACAGGTTTGAAACCGGAAGTGATCACCGACTGGTTAGAGGCTCTCTGAATATAGGCTTTTGACGCGAGCGTGTCCGGTTAGTACAGTCGATATTCCGACCTAACTTCCGACTAACGGTAAATTCCGAAAAACTCCAACTGGAATTAAAAAACCGGTTCTATGCCCTACATATGTCGGAAATTAAAATTAAAATTGACGAGGCCATGAGTGGCATGATTAATTGCATGCGGGTCCTGGGTGAAGGATATTGTGGAAGTAAGTATTCGAGCAGGAAAGCTAAACTCTCAGATTGGACGCTTGGACTTATGAGGGAACCCAGAGCACACGAAGTCGTTACGTCTGCCGATGTCAAGCTTATTTCAAAGCGAATCCACAAACTACTACGCCAAGACATTAGCAGCTCCAATACGCAACGGGTTACCGAAGCGATTGTGCAGAATAGAGGGTCGAAGGTTTTTAGGGAGAAGCTTGGAAGAAGTCATCTGAAAAAGGTTAGGACTGATTCTGGGGTTACCGTTTCTGCTAAACCTGAGATCTTATCTGATCGAAACTTTCTATAGGGTGTCGTATACGTCGCACGCTCCTCATCCCGATATCCTAAACAAGGATCCGTGTACAAGGCGATCTGCCGGACGTCAGCTTGAGCGAGATTAGTCTGGCTCTTGCGTAGCTTAAACGGGGAAAAGCTCCGGGGAAGTACGGAATTGCAGTCGGGGTTCTAAGAGCAGGAGGCGAACTTGTACTAAGAGAGCTAAAAAAAATTTTAATTTTCTCCTTCAGCGGGGCGTACCTCCCAAGGCATGGCTTAGAAATGACGTTGTTTTGTTTTTTAAGAATTTGTCGCCCAAATCACTTCTTCAAAATTATAGACCAATTCCACTTCTCGGCCATATTTGCAAGTTGGTCTCAGGAGTCGAATCGTCTCACCACAAAGCTTAACGAATTCCAGCCACTATAAGAAAGCTTTTGACTCTGTCGAAACCTGGGCAGTTTTGGAAGCTTTATAGCGATGTCAGGCCGACAATACGTCGAAGTACTGAGAGCATTGTATGACGCTGCTTTTAGGTCCGTTCTGATTCCGGGAGGTCAAACAAGGCTAATCCAATTGCATCGTGGAGTGCAACAGGGGGATGTTATTTCCCTGAAACTGTTCACTAATGATTTGGTGGACGTCTTTAATACTTTAAACTGGGCAGAACGCAGCATAAATATTAACGGTGAGTACCTCTCACGTTTTCGTGAGAGGTACTCACCGTTAATACACAACGATTTGGCCTACACAACGATGATATCGTTATGTTGGCCAAAACGTTGGAGGGCTTACAGGAAATGTTGCACAGCTTAAATGGATCCTCCCAACGTATTGGCCTAAGGTCATGCTCAACGAACACGTTTTCCCTAGGCCCGTTCACGGCGATGGTGCTATTCCCGAAGTCGTAGACGATTTCATCTACCTTGGGCAACTATTGTAATTAGGTAGGTATAACTTCGAAAAGGAACCCGATAGAAGTATTCTGTTGGGTTGGGCAGTATTCCGGTAGCTTCGTCACATTCTCACGTCGCCTATACCGCAGAGTTTGAAGACGAAAGTCTACAACCAATGCGTTCTCCCCGTGATAAACTACGGGGCCGAAGACGTTAGGAGACAAAGCATCAGCGTAACAATCATATGAATTTCTATGGGCTTCGATAGTCATCAGAAGGCTCCGATTGCTCGTTTGCCCACTTATGCGACAAAAAATAATTATTGTAAAGTTCTTTGACTGTCTAATGTCAATCATATGGTCGAATAGTGCTTCTCATGTATTTATTTATCATTTCGTTGTGTCACAATACCAACTATCAATATCTTTAAAAAATTCTCTATCACAATTTTGTCAATCTTTGCTCAAAATAAACATTGTATCTTTAATGGAAGCTAATCTCGTTATGCAAACCACGTAATCGGTTGATCGACGTCTACAAATCCAAAATCGAATCCTAATATCGTGAGTAAATTCGGAGCCGCGGTTTTTCGTTCGTTAGTGCCGGTAAATTATATTTCGAAATCTCTACTATCGTATAAAGTTCTATACTTCTTGTGTTAGGTATTCTTTAAAGTAGTAGTAATCTAAGACTTGTTTGTCCAATCATCCTCCTCCCCCCCTAATGGGTCATACTAGATATATTTTAACAATAAACATTGATTACCAATTCGTCGTGCTACCCTCTTAACATAGTATCAAAATTGTATCATACTTTCATTTCATTCAGTAATTTTATTCTCAAAGTCCAATCATAATTAATTGTATTCTGAGACACCGTGTGAGCCGCTTGAATGTCTAGCAATAAATATTGTATCAAAATTTCAAATGTGAAAATTTGGATGGTTGTATGGATGTTTGTTACTCATTCACTCCAAGACTACAGAACATAATTTGATTAAATTTTAGCCGTCATTGTAGACTATGTACCAGAGTTAAACTAGAATTGCTGATATACTTACTATGATTAACTTTTACCCGTGATTTTGTCTGTAGTCCTCGAGGATGGAGTCACGGTTAACATCTCATCATCATCACCATTATCAGCCTTATCGCTCCACTGCTGGACATTCTTTGAATGTCCAGCAGTGGAGCTTCTCTGAATGAACGAAAAATGCTGGCTTCTCTGAATGAACGAAAAAGACGACCGATCTCATGCTAATCGCATCCATCCCGGACAGGCTACTGCACGGCGATCGTCTTCCAACCTGGTGGACGGTCGACCAACACCTCTTTTTCCTAAACGCGGCCTCCACTCCAGAACCTTACTGGCCCATCCGCCATGTGTTCTTCTGAGTGTGTGATCAGCCCATTGCCATTTCAACGAGCCTATTTGTCGCGTGATATCGGATACTCTAGTTCCTCCTCCTTATGACTTCGTTACGAATTCTGTCGGACAGAGAAACACCCAGCATAGCACGTTAAATAGCTGGTTCAGCTACCGCAGACTTGCGGACCAGTCCTAAATTAAGAGGCCATGTTTCGGCCCCGTAGGTTATCACGGGGAGAACGCATTGGTTGTAGACGACTTCGGGAATAGCACCATCGACGTGGACCGGCCTAGGGAGAACGTGTTCGTTGAGCATGACCTTAGGCCAATACGTTGGGAGGATCCATTTAAGCTGTGCAATATTTCCTGCAAGCTCTCCAACGATTTGGCCAACACAACGATATCATCGGCGAAACGAAGACGTGAGAGGTACTCACCGTTAATACTTACGCCGCATTCTGCCCAGTTTAAAGTATTAAAGACGTCCACCAAATCGTTAGTGAACAGTTTCGGGGAAATAACATCCCCCTGTCGCACTTCACGATACAAATTGGCCTTGTTTGACCTCCCGGAATCAGAACGGACATAAAAGCAGCGAAATACAATGCTCTCAGTACTTCGACGTATCGCTTTTGGCCTGACATCGCTGTAAAGTTACCCGTACTGCCCAGCTTTTGACAGAGTCTAAAGCTATCTCATAGTCCATAAAGGCAAGTCACGGCGGCTGATTTACTCATGTGTCTTTTGTGCATATGGTGAAATCGTGGCCCATGGTGTTAAATCCTCTGCGAAACCCAGCTTGCTCCGGTGGCTGGAATTCGTCAAGCTTTGTGGTGAGACGATTCATTCAAGGCTCCTGAGACCAACTTGCAAATATGGCCGAGAAGTGGAATTGGTCTATAGTTTTAAAGAAGTGATTTCTCGCCCTTCTTAAAAAAACAACGTCACTTCTAAGCCATGCCTTGGGAGGTACGCCCCGCTGAAAATCGAAATTAAAAATCTTTTTTAGCTCTCTTAATACATGTTCGCCTCTTTATTTTTGTGACGCGGGGAAACGCATTTACACGCCTTCACCGGCCAAGGGTGGGGTGCAGTGGTGTGTGGGACTCGCGGCACATCATAGTGCCGAATACCCACAAAAACTACCGCGAGTGGCATCAGTGCCGCCCTTGGCGAGGTGCCCCGGAACAGCAATCATCGGGGCACCTCGTCGGCTAGTAAGGCCCTAAGAGACCAACTCCACCTCCACAGATGAGGTTGCCTAGTACTACAGGACAACCCCACCGACTTTGGGACAGTGCAATGGGGTGAGGTTCCCTTCCTTGCCCCGTGCGCAAAAGAACCTCGACTGCAATTCCGTCCTTCCCCGTTTAAGCTACGCAAGAGCCAGGCTAATCTCACTCAAGCTGACGCACTTAGGCTTGCACGTGGATCGTTGTTTAGGATATCGGCGTATTTGACCTGCGACACCTAACAACCAGCTCGCTGACACCTCTTTGTTGTTAAGAGACCTTTGACGACTCTTACGTCATCCTGGGCTTGGATTTAGGGTGAGGGTATTCTTAGGCCGCTCCCATACAACACAGGTTAATCTATAATAATTTCTAATTCGCCAAAAATATAGATATGACGTAAAGCCTCAAGAGTACAAATTGTCTGCTGCAAATTGGTTTGACGTTAATTAAAAAAAATGTACCATTAACCATTAGAAAATGGTTATTCAGAAACGGTTCTTTTTTCGGCGGGACCTACTACTGTGGGCGACGCTATTTCATTCGCCCCTAAGATTCATCGGACTAGCGAATACTTTCATGTCTCCTAGTTTAAGGAGACGATAGGGGAACAGACCATTCTCCTACATTATCTCTAAGGAACAGGCGATAACATATTTACCAAAGATTTTAGAGATCACGTACGCTTCGGGAATTATTGACAGAGGTATTTGTGTGTTGTATTTTTATATTAAAATTAATTGACATAATACACACCGCGTCATATAAACGATCGATATTAATCATATTCTCACTGTGAAATATTTCTTGCGCGAAGTAAAACGGTGCCTCGTAAGCACCATTCACCACATTCATCAGAAATTGAAGGGATGAAAACATCACAAAAACATCAAATGATCGGTTTTGAAGAAACATTTCCGTTTAAATAAATTAAGTTGATGCTTCAGTTAATCATACTTTCCCTAATTAATGAAAAACCTATGAAATCATTTATTTCTAATTGCATATCTTACGGAGAACTGAAAAGCGTGACGAAGAGAAGAAAAAATAAATAATATGGGTAGATAAATGTCATGTCATAGTGTCTGTGTTGATTAACAGAGAGGGAAGATGAGGCATTACTATCTTTGTATATCCAGTCTCGCATGCGCATTACGCAGAAAAAAAAATATGAAAAAAAAACAGCGAGTGACACAGACGGTCGTGTCTTCCCTTCTCTGTCTATACTATATCTATAAGACAAGAGCTGCACAGACAAGTCCTCGGGCTTAAATTAATAATAATGGACGTCATACAAAATCTTTGTACAAAGTTTCAAAAAGCTAAGTTCGAGAATTGAGCATCCCGAGAGTATCAAATTTGGCACTGTCCTTGAGTCCGACGAATTGTTACGGCATTGCCGTCTGTAGTAAATATAAAAGTGTAGAAAACTACTTCATTTAATTAATTAAAGTAGTTATAGTGTACACACATATACCCTAAATACGAGTAATAACTCTAATTTCCACGTTTTGAAAACCAAGAATTGCAAAATTAAACATTTTACGTAACGGCGAATCGGGTTTCCAACCCGATAAGATGAGTGGAGTGATAGTAAGGCTCGTGCTATGGGACGCTCTCTCTGCTTGCCCCATTAGGGAAATGACGCGAAGGTGTGTTGTTGTTGTTGTATATACATGACATACATACCCATTAACGTATCATTCGCGTAAGAATTATAAAACAAAACTTCTAAGTACACCTAATCGCTCTCAACACTTCTTATCGATTCGCTTTTTGTTCTCGTTTGTGACAGATATTGACACTGAAAATCTTCAAGGTTACCTACGCCCTTATGTTACGTAAAGGCTTATGCCTCTTACGTATTCCCCGTTTCCCCTTAGAATGTATATAACCACTTGAGGTTATTACCTGTAGTCTTTGCCTACATTTGATATCAACTACGTATTAAGTATCTTTGCAAGAGGGAGTGCCATGCTGCATTGCTAAAATGGGCTGACAGGACCAGGGCGGTGCTTCTCGCTCACATGATATAGTCGTAAAGTGACATATGCCGTGTCGCGTTTTGTGCGGTTTGTCAGTAGCTAATTCAGAGGGGGAAGAGGAAAGGAGGGCAACGCATCGGCATAGTAATTATGCGGATGTTAATCGGCGTCGGTAGTTGTCTTCTCGGTTCCACCGTAGATTTAGAATTGTTAACTTTTAACATTTGAACAGCTCAAAACGTCGCTAAATACAATCAATTACCTCGTTGAAAAACTGATCATTTTGTTACCAAAATTTGAAAATATTTTTGAACCACTATTTATCTTAAAGTTTTGTATATTTTCAAATTAATAATTTCGAACGATAATTTTAGTTTTCTATTTTATAACGAAAATAATTCGCATACTTACCTTACAACATGACCTTTGTAACTTGCAAGCGTGTTCTTTTTTTTTCATAATCATCCTAATAGACTAGACGCGGCTAGAACCATGAACAAACCAAAATAATACCTTCTTTATTTGACAGTTTCTTCTATTCGGAACCAGTGGAACCGAAATTCGCAGTTTATCTGAAACTCATGTTCGCAATAGGCTAGTCACAACTATAATTGAGAAGGGTGAAACAGGCCTTAAATGTTATTAGTTGTAGCAGTGTTGGAACAGTTTATAGCACATGATTAATTTGAAAGAAAATTATATTATTAATAATTTATATTTATAAAAAAATAATTTATATCCCCTTTTTACATTGTTTTTCACATACTTCTCGATGATAGGATCACTCCGGGGCATGGACGGTGCTTAGAGCACAAAGGACCCGTTTTATCCTCTATGACGATATTATTAAATTCCAAGTACTTCGCGAATTATGAAAGTGAAACGTGTTTCAAATTGTGAAAGGAATATAGAAATGTCTATCACTTTTCATACGTAGAATAAGCAACTGGCAACACCTCGCCGTTTCCAAGCCTCTGTGTGAATAAATACTGATAGCATATTTTTAGTCTTTTGAACTGTAATGGCGAATGCAGTACCATCGCCAGCAGTAGTAGGCTCACCGAAAAAAAGAAAGTTAGATCACATCTAGTCCGATGAACCGTCATAGCAAATGCGATACTATCGCCAGCTGTGGTAGGTCCCTCCGAAAAAAAAGTTAGTCGACATCTAGTCCGATGAACTGTCATGGCAAATGCAATACCATCGCCAGCAGTAGTAAGTCCCTCTGAAAAAGAAACATAAACACTTCACTTCTTTACACACACAGCCGAATTAGAACAGCGCGACCTCTCGCACACTTGATGGCGCCGTAAAGTAACAGCTATGCTGTTGCGTTTCGTGCAGCGTGTGAGTTTCAATGTCCCGTGGAGAACAGCACTGTGTAACCTATATTTGCACTGTGTACGTTTACGGGCGTCGGCAGACATCAAAAGGCTCGCTAGCCCCTTACATTAAGAGAAAAACAGAATTTACGAATTATTTGTTAGTGACCACGCCCCACCACGAGCCTCAGAAGTCAAATCCTCGACGTAATTATCACACCCAAATCCTCGACGTAATTATCTTTTGATTATAAATAATTACTGGTTAATATCATGGAATTGTAAATATCAATTATTAGGAATTAAATTTATATTATAATGGTTCTTTATAAATGTATCATTGTCGGTAATATCTATGTTTTTTCTTTATTAATCATAATAAACAACAAATTAATATTTTACAACAAATGAGGTGTAATCAAAAACTCATTGGAGTTTTAACGCACACCCTGATGTTGTGTTAAGTTAAACAACTATTACAATAAAACTACTTTTACGGAATCTCTCGCGGTTTATTTAATTACGTAACTAGCCCGATATTTCAGAAGCTTTACAGCGACCATGATCACGGTCGACTGGGCTAGTTAAATAATTAAATAAACCGGGACAGACTCCGTAAAAGCAGTTTTATTGTAATGAGTAACATTCGCGTAAACTTAAGACAACAATAAATAACTTTCTTAATAAATTTGAGCTTATTGGTCAAATTTATTATGAATAGTTATTTATTGTTGTAATGAGAGCTAAATTAATGCGAAGCGAAGTGTTCTTTTCAGTAAATCGACAAAGGCACCTTCAATTTATTTTTCTCATTGAAGGTTCTTTCTAAACAATTGTCGTTTTCCAAGAAAGATAATGAAAATATAAATCCGGTAACGTTATTAAGGTTCGGACCTTAATAAAGACATCCTTAATAAAGATATAAGAACGCTTTTACCTTTTTGCGCAATACCCATTTCTCGTCTTCAAGCCAATTTGTAAAAAAGCAATTCACTATTCTCTCGAATAATATTTATATTGTACCTAAAGTCGTAACAGGCATTAACTCAAAACATTTTTAATATCTTTGCACAGCTTGCTATAAGTCCTATACGTCTGAAATCGTAACGTCACAGAAACTGTCCCCCGGTCATCATGGCACAGGCTTAGCCTAGTGTAGTCTTAGACCACAGACTTGTACAAATAATGTAAAACTATACTATTATTTGGAAAATAAAGATACCTATTTGTTATTTAAGATTACAAACTAATACAGCTTTATCTGGGCGGGTATGTAATCTGTACCTTTTGTTTACTTTTAATTTATCCATTAATTAATACAATTTATGATTTGCCTCTCAATGTCAGGGTCAAGTATGTACCTTTTTATTGCCTGCTCTTTGCTGACGGAAGTGTCCAGTGCAGTTCATCGGTTACCGTGAGACGTCGTGTTTGTGGTCGATAGGGGGACAGACACGTCCACCCGCCTCATTTCCCGCGGATGGAAAGGATGCATCCAGATAGTTATTTAAAATTAGCTAAAGTAGCTATTATTAGGGGACCTTTTTGTTTTCTTTGGTGACGAAGAGGAATGCATTTACACATGATACCTGGGAGCCCGGGTAGATCCAAAGACCTATTTTGGACTCGGCCATTGCGTAGCAATACCAACTAAACCCCTACGGGAGCCTTCAGCCGCTATTAGTGGAGGGTCCCGGATCTGCAGGCAACAGGACCCCTCCAGCGACAGGCTGGCCTCGGCGATAAGGCCAGACTTCATCTCCTCTGGGACTGTCCGGCTACGCTATGCCAGTCCCCACGACGCCGTGTCTTTATGGAGTGGACCGGGTTCCCATCCCGGCCCGACACGTAACGCGGGGGCACTACTGAAAGCGCTGCACCTCCTTCGCACCCCCCCTTCGTCGTCGGCGGGGGGAGGCCGCTTCGGCAGCCTCCTCTCTCACCCGCTCGTCGGATTCCTTCTGGGACATGACGGTCTCGCAGAAGGAAGCCATCGCCTGGTACGACTCGTCGCTGCCGAGCATGATGAACCGACAACTGATGTCAGATCGTGACGCAGCGCCGCCCATCTCGGGCACTCCTCGAGGGTGTGCTGGACCGAATCCATCGCAGCGTCACAATCATGACACCGAGTCGTCGGCTCCCTGTGGGCCGTCCGACACAGATACTCACCGAAGCAACCGTGCCCGGTGAGCACCTGCGTCAGACGGACAGTGAGGGGCTTACGCCTACGGCCCATCCACTGCTGGAGGACTAGGCGCAAGGCAGCCGTTATCTGTCTACCGTACGGCTGCCGCGCCAGTACCTCCCCCCACCTCTGCATTAACGCCACATTTAGCTAGTCTGACCCAAAGCCCTAACATCTCTATGCGGCTGATCACGAGGTCAGCGCCTACCTCGACCAGCCGCGCCACCTCCTTTTAGTCCCTTGCCCGGGCATAGACGACCCGGAGGCCGGATAATTCGGCCGTCCACTAATGGAGCGCCCGCCATTGGGGCGGACTCTTCGCGGGCGGCATGGCCACTCTGCACACCGCAGTGAACGACCAGCCGCCTCGTCCACCTCTAACTCCGACAGCGGCGAGAGGCTCCAACGGCCGACGATGGCGGCCTCCTCTGCCAGCTCCCGGTTGAGCCTAGTGAGAGCCCAACGCGGAAACCGGCTATGACCCCTAGGCGACGACGACGATGACGTCGGACGCACGGAAGCTGGAGACACTCCGAACCGTATGTAGCGATGGTCCGGGAGTGTCGTGTGTGTGTGTGTGTGTGTGCTGTGCTTCGCTGCCTCCTTCTTCGCCGGTGTCGCAGAAGACACAGGTCTCTCCTACAGTTTCTTTGCCGGCTGCGCTGGTGCCGTCGGCTTTTTGCCCTTCTTGCGGCTGACTTGGCAGTGGTTGCCGGCGCCATCTTATTAGCCAAAATCGCTGCCCTTGTAGCCTTCGCCAACGGTTAGCCCTTAGATTTCCGAGCTCCCTTTGCAGACGCGAGTTATCCGCCTGCAGACGCTTCACCTCTTCACCCTCCGTGCGTACCACCAGAGACTCAAGCATGTCTCTTCTCTGATGGAACCTGCTGCCTTCTTGATTTTCGAGGCAACCCCCCCCCCTCCCTTCAAGTTGGAGGACTTCCCCGTCAACTCTAGGATTAAGTTGAGGTTCGCCTCCACCGCAACCATCGCCTCCTCCTCACCTCGGTTCCGCAACTCAATACGTCTTCAAAGACTACCGGGGCCCCCACTGGGCAAGATGTCACCTCCTTCTCTTTAAGAAGCACCCTCTTTCTGAGTGCGTTCTCCGACTCCTCCCTCACATCGGAAATTCGCTCTCTCAACGCAGCCCTAGCTCCGGTCAGAGTGTGCGCCTTCCCGCGCTTGGCCACGCAACGTGACCTTACCATTACCCTTCACCGGAGTCTTCCGATTCCTCCGTGAACAGGCGCTTTCACCCCATCTCGGCTTCCGATAGAGACGCCAAAGATGATAAACTCTCAAGGACCTCAAAGTCCACCTTTCACCCCAATGGGCGAATCCCGCTCCTTCCCCTAGTCGAACCCGACCCTAACCCTAGACCCATCCCCCCCCCAGACAAGTCCAAGCCTCAAGAACCAAGGAAAAACAAGAAATCCAACCAAAACTTGAACAAAACAAAACAGTACTTCCGAAATGACTCTCACCAACTTCGAAAAAACGACACAACTCCTACAACACACGTCGGACACAAACGAAAACAAAAGTAGGCGAAAGGTACACAGCGACGACAAGCAGACAAGCAAGACAACACAAGCAGGTCGCCCGCACACCCCCGCCCCGGGATCGAACGGTTAAAACCAGGACAAGTTTATATCGACGACCTACTGATTTTTCTGATACAAAATCGAAACACAAAGACACGAATATCTTCGTGACCCGATGTCGCACCAGAAAAACAAAAGCACCAAAAAATGCGCCTCCGCTAGACCTATCGATCGCCGCCACTAACACTATTCAACCGATACTAAGCAGGTGCCTTGTACCGGAAAAAAACCTATTATTAGGGGACCTGGTCCGACGCCCGGCAGCTAAAGTTGGCCTTGTATTGTCATGAGGGCTGGCAGAACTAGTTGAGCAATCTTGACTGGGTGAACTGGGGCCTCCCAGTCCACCCAGTCTCTCCCTTCCACCACGAGCGGATGGCACGAGTCGCGCGCGGTCGTCGTGGTTAGCCTATCCGGTACGTCGGTTTCATTCCAGCTCGTTGACAAATCGCGTAAGGTACTGGAATTATCTCTTATGACTTAAGTGTGTGTTGCATCACCACGTAACAAGGAAAAGCTCCTGCACTATAGACTCAACAAATAGCATTTATATGATTAGAGATAATGCAGCGTAGAAAATCGTTCTGTTAGGACAGTACAGCGACCCCACCGTGTTTCAAGTCTTGTCGCGGCGGTGAGACTCAGTAGCCTGGGGTGATTCGAGTCACCTTGGGTAAAGCAAAATGAACCGAGGGGGGCCTTTGTATCCTTCTAATGAAAAGAGGGAACTAAAGAGCAGGAGGAGGAGCCGCTCTTTGTACCCCTCCTGTAAGAGAAGAGCGAAATGAGGCGGCGATTTTGCGCACGGGGCAAAGGGCGAGGACAGGAACCTCACCTCATTGTACTGTCCCAAAGTTGGTGGGGTTGTCGTGTGGGGCGGGACAACCACATCAGTGGAGGAGGCGTGAGTCCTTTAGGAGGCTGACTGGCCTTCGACGTACCCTGACGATTTGATGAAAGGCGGCACTGGTGGCACTCGCGGTGGTTTTTGTGGGTATTCGAAACTATACCGCGAACCCAACACACCGCTGGACCCCACCCAGGGCTGGTAAAGGCGCGCATATGCGTTTTCTCGCGTCAAAAAGAAGGAAATATGATAAAATGCTTTGAAGGAGCAATTATCTATACATATAAAACAGTAAAAAAGTGTCTTTACATTAAAAATCAAGAAACAAAAAATCAAGAATCAAGACACAGTAGTAGAGAAAAAAAAGTATGCGTGTTTGTCTGTTTGTACACGCTAATCTTGGTTCATACATATTGTAATACACGTTTAGCATGTTTCCATTTTATGAGCAATAGGAACATGGCTGATACTTGTAACATTAGTTACAATCGTTTTACACAAGTCATCAACCTAATTTTAATATTATTACCTTTCATTTTATTTGTACTTTACTTATCTATAGAATCGAATATACAATAGAATGTAAACTTCAGTCACTAGAGTTTATTGATGTTATAATTCAATAAAACTAATATTTTCGCATCCCTTGATTTATTGTCAAAATAAACAGTGAAAGTATAAGAGGGTAAACGCGACCCTTGAGGCGGCTGCCTCGTTGAATTCCGATGTTATATTCTTCAGCAAATATAAGCCGCTAGGATAAATCATGTTATTGAATTACCAACACACGGTCATATAGGTACGTAAACCATTTTTCCTATATTTATTTACTAAACACGAATTATATAGCTTTTACTTTCAGTCAATCTACTAGTGTTATTTCGTGTCTATTAGGAGTTTTAGCCTGTGGTCTACTCTACATTACAACTTCAGAGAAGGCGATCGGAACGACCTCTCCAACTGCCAACGGTGCGCAACAACCCACTAACACCAGTGGGTTGCCCTCAGCACCGAGAGGACAGTTGCCCCTCGCGAACAGACCCGGGTCATGAGGTTCGCCTCGATGCCCGTAATCTTCGCAGGCCTCCTCAAGCCAGTAAAGATGTCCCACGGACGGACGGAATTGCCAACGTGGGACTTGAATAGACTTTATTTTGGTGACACGGGAGAAAGATTTTACGCGCGGCCCTAGGAGGGTCGGTTGCATGTAAAACTCGTGCCACTCAATACCCACTTAAAACATTACAAGGGCCATCAGCCACGACTTTAGTGAGGTATTCAGGAAATGATTGGATGTCCAGCAGTACATCTTCCGTACAGTACGATGGGGTAAATTTCCCATCCTCGCCTTTTGTCCCGTGCGCACAAGCCTTCTTCTTCCATTCTTAAGTTCACTCTTCTTGTAAGAGATGTACGAAGAGCAGCCAACGCGGCTCCTAAAGCCTGCTTAACCCGAATACACAGCACCTGTTTACAGTGATGATAGTAATTTATACTGTTACGCGAACTTTAGAAATAACTAAATCCTTTAGACGCACACGTCTATATATTGTGTTACATGATTGTAAATTTGTAAACTCTCTGATACAGGGTTATTTCTACGGAAACAGGAGAAATTTATATTCTCATCGCGTTTAGGGACCGACGTAGCATGGCCTGCATACAATTTTCATCACATTTAGGGTCCCTGTTATTTATGCGATAGACATGTTGTCTATACTTCGTCAAGTACAAAATTGCCTGCCCTTTGTGTATCATTTTAGAGTAATCTATTTTAATATGTTATATACCGTTGTGTATATACGGGTTTACCTTGGCTTACGTACGTCATTCTGCACATGAAATTTATAATTATGAAATAATGGGAAATATTTTCTTTGGCAGAAATCCGCTAAGAACGATTTTTACATAGCTCCATTCTTAAGCGTACTATTTCCGACGTAGAGTATGTGGGTGAAACCGCATGACGATACTAGTTAGAGTATAAAATCATCAACTTTATTATATGGAAATCTTATGTACCTACCCACATATTTTTCCTGCTATGGATCTAAGGTGTCAAACTTGTAATAATAATAACGTTCGTGATGAACTGAATGAATTACATAAATAAATATATTGCATTTATTTATTTTAAGTACCTATATTATTATTCTACTGGATGAGGCCTTCAGGTAATGAAGGTTTCTAATTTTTATATTAGCTTTATTTCTACACAATTAAAATTGAATTACATATAAGCATATTCAATATTAAATTGTACAAAACCATGATGGCGTTTCTGTATCTAATACTAATCTTATTTGTTAAACATTAATTAAAGGAACATAGTCGCATGAAATAAAAGGCCTCTTCAGATTATTTTATTTTGTGGTAATCTAATAATATTGTCCTTATACTATAATAAAATAATAAATACCTACGTACTCGTACTGACTATTTTCTACTATGCACTGCATCCATATGTTATAACGTAAAGTAAATAATAAAATTCGGATTCGGGCTATTAATCAGCAGTCTCAACATTGTCCTGAGAGTTGCAATTACGTTAGTAACAGTAGTTCAATGACATAGCTCTCAAGGCCAGGGCGAGATCGATATTACAAAACGGCGACAGATTGTAAACGGCCGACGCCATATGTAAAATAATACCTACAATTTGCCCGCTACATTACATTGGTTCACAATTTACACACGCTTCCTGTTCAAGATTATGTGGACACAAACTAAAAAATATTTACTACCAACGCATTCTTACTGTCTCGTGAGCAAATTGACAACTCGTAACTTGTTTTTGTCGACTTTGACAGTAATTGTAGGGTGAGCATCATAAACAACATGTTGGACAAATCAGACTTTATTTCATTAATGAGGACATGACGACACAGAATAGTAGTAGAATTTGATCAAACGTATAATACTTTCTAATTAAGACCAGTTATATCGGTAGATATTGTTAAAAAATAGATCTATTATTTATATGAATTAAAAGTATCAGTTATTTAGTGTTTAACTAACATCCTGTGACTGCCCTAGACATGTGTTATTAAAAGTTATTTATCTGCGTATATCTTCGTCATTGTGTGACATTTGGACCACAACAATATTAATTTATATAACTTTTACTTGCTTTCAATCAGAAACATCTGGTTCTTCTTTCTTGATGCGCTTAACGATTCCCTGATGAATACTGGAATTTCGTACATCGGAGTTAGGCTCGCAACCAAAAAGAGCATAGAATGGCGATCTGTCTATAATTTTATGGAAGCATGTGTTTTTACAATACTGCACAAAATAACAGCCCATCGACCATTTGGTGGAATTATTATCTCGCATCCAAATACGCAGCTTCTTTGCAACATCTTGGTTATTACGCTCAAGACTGTCCTGGGTACGTGGATGCATTGGAGTACCACATATTATTTTGCAATCAGGCCACAATTTTACTATTTCTCCAATGACATTGGCGGTAAATTCTTTGCCGTTATCACACTGTAGTATATATGGTGCTCCAAATTCTAAAAATATTTTAAGCAGCTCTGTAGCAACCTCACTTGCTCCTTTCGTGCAGAGTGGTCTGAGATGAAGAAACTTTGTGCTATGATCCTGGTAGTTGAGAAGCCATTTAAACTCTCCATCTGGTGTTGATTGTAGGTCTATCAGATAAATTTGACCACGTTCATTGAAATCTCGACCCGTTTTTGCTCTCATATCCACTTTTTTTGGTAAATTTCGTTTGCATTCACAAATTGGACATAATGATACTAGTAAGTCGATAGCTTTCCTCGCAATAACAAATCTATGTTTAAGTTGACTTCGAATTTTGTCTCGCCCACCATGTCCACATTCCTTATGAATGTCTATCAGTATGTCATAATACTCCTCTAAAGGCGAAACAATTACTGCGGGACTATCAGGACTATCTTTTTTTAGAATAAGATAGTCCATATCGTTACTACTCATTACATCATACTTTTTGTACCAATAATATTCCGAAGAAGTTCTCCGAATACCAGACTCTATGGCTGCCTTAGCGTTTTTAACGTGCCGTATAACCTCTAAAACTTTGTCATTTGTCCACGGCTTTTTCAAAGCTCCCGTTTGTGAATCAAAAAACCGTTTTAATTCACGATAGTAAATGTCTTTAAAATCACATTTCTTTTCTACAAAGTCCTCTGCACACGTAAAACTTGAACTGATTTTAATATTTTGTGTCACACTACCACTACTCGACGCCATTTTTGTTGTTTTAACCAGCAGCGACGTGCGTAGTAGGTAAGAGAACTAAATACTTCAATTTGCCGCGGATATTTGTAAATGGCGTGTAGTGTGTTGCGGCATATTATAAAATGACAGGTCAATTTACATTTTGTCTCCGGACAATTTTAAATCAGCTCGCTGATTGTTTGTAAACAGACTATAGCGTATGGTTAAAAGCGAAATCGAAAAATTTGTTGCTTGGATAATAAATAAATGGTATGAGCGCCATCTGTTTTGGGTAACAGAACCAAGCCCACTACATACATATCTATATTTCAAATGGTTTTATAACTCATCCACAGGTGTCTCTAGCAGTTTACTTCTCTTTAGTATATCGATATAGTGATAATTATGTGATAACTTTTGTCTTCACAACCTACCTCTGTTGAAACCAATGTCACCAGGTTTCTCGATTTTCAGGGGTCCGGGGACGCGTCCCGATTTGTGCTTGACCGGGACGCTAAATGTCCTGATTAATTAACATATTTATGACAAACCATTATAATTAAAAAATACACATAGAATTTATATAACTTAAATAATAAGTGTCAAATACCGACTGATTACTTAAGTTATATAAATTTTAAGGCACTGTTAAATCTCCTGTTTTCTGATAGAAGGTCAAACTAACAGACGTTTATATATAGTGCCACCTATGAAGACGCGTTCTCTGTTTTTCCTAAACGTTTACAATGTTAACTGGACAGGTAAATGATTATAATGAATAAGGGGCAATCTGTATGTCATTCATTATTGAAAAAATAAAATAAAAGTACACATCGCAAGGAACAATTTAATTACAACAAAACAATTTATATTTTACATTTAATCTGAAATAAAAGCAACTCCAGATACTCAGCGCACGCCGCCCTACCGGTCGCTACAGAAAACATCAACCGATCAAACAATTCTAAAAGCAAATAAAATGCGGTGACATTAAAACTAGTAGTCAAAAAGACATATATAAAAAGAACTTACGAGTATTGTCAGTAGCGTGCATTTTACGATTGTTGACTTACAGCTTTACGTCGGTACTATATTTAAAATAAAAACTGTACCCTCCTTCTGACGAAGTTGGGTAAAAATACATCTGACTGGAAATTATATTCTTTTTTAAGTCTGCATTCAATCGTTCTGGTTTTTCTGGAGAACTTAACAAGTTCAATAGGAATTGCTTTAAATCAATGTTTTAGTAAATGACTAACATATTTTAAATATGTAGTATCATTATATTTGTAACATTATCTAAGCATTTGTTGTATTACATGCTCGCTTTCAGCTTATTAAGAATTCGTAAAAAAAAAGTAAAGGTGCAGTTACGAAGCTTAATTTTAATTACATTCAAAGGCGATAGACATATGCAGATACCAAAGTTCGGAGTTTAAAAAAAAAACATCATTTAAAACAATGACTTCCTTGACAAAATGATAAAAACCAATTTATAGAAATAAGGAAATACAACCACTTACTTACAGTAATAGTGAAATACATTGTTTTTGTAATTATTTAAATATAAAAAAAAAATTAGAAAATTAAATATAATCTTTGTCACAAGGCTAAAAGATTCGAACCAAATTTGGCTGTTTTCAATGAAAACCCTAAATGTATAAGATTTTAAAAAATATTTATTTAAAAAACAGAACGACCGCATCAAGTAAACGCACGCATAATCCTCTACCAAATGAACAAGCCGTGAAGGCGTAATTCCTTCTAATTATCAACAATTCTGAGTGGAAGGTTAAGTTTAATTGTGAACGAAACGTCGCCAATTTTTAATGTCATATACACACAGTAAACCTTACGCTCCTTACCTCTACTCATGTCCAACAGAACAAAAACTCACGGAATATTAGATGCCGTTGGAAACATACAAGAGATCACTTATACTATGGGTATAGGACTAACCACAATGATATTCAGGACTTAAACCACACCAGTTCTTTAGAGCACTACACGATACAGGGTGACCCGAAACAACGACAAGCGCGAACGAGGTGTGAGGCCAGGTTGTACTCGCTATGGGAAAAACCAAAGAAAATTACATGCAAATGCGATCACTGCATCTCACTATCGAATCTTAACAGAATGCCTCAATTTTAATAGATTATTATATAAATAGGTTGTGCAGTACATTTGTCTTTTTTACGTAGTTTATAAATTAGTTGCCAAAATTTTATAAATATTATAGCATAAAAAAATTATTTATGACGAATTGGCATTATTCTCATTTTAATTTAAAGCTGGTTACAGATAACCGCGACCACAAATTAGTAAGCAATATTATGTTTGAATTGTATTTGATGTTTACTTTTAACAATTATAACTTAGGAATAATGACGGAGGAGGCGGGACTACAAGCTGGCCTATCCTGGTTTTCCGTTTGATATTGTGCTTTGTGACACCCTGTATATTAATATAATTATGAAACAATTTATATACAACACCACCCTACCACAAAGTTCACACACGTATCACATTTATTAACATTTATTATGTCGCTCGAAAATATTTACAAAAATATATATCTCCGATGTTGTTTATTAAGCACATAGTTTCAAAACAATAAACAATTATTTTAGATTTTTTTTACATTTTCAGTATTAGCTTGACAACTTTCCCAGTCGTATGCTTCACACGAAAATTTACATTGTTTAACCATTGTCTTCCGTCTGGACAGGGAATGTGTTAAAGTTCTCAGTGGCGTATCTGCATTAGTTCGGTCTTGTTACTAGAGTTGTGCACTACTTTTCTTTTTATTTACTGTCGTGAAATATTTTTTGTGTACATTGCTCTGTGCTGAACAAAGATATGCAACCAAATGTCCCTGCGATATTCTCATTAACAATGAAAGTAAACTTTTAAAATTAAACTTTTGTCATCATACATTATGTTTATTAGGCTGTGTTATGAAAAAGCCATTATACGCAGCTACTAAATAAATTTTAAAGCGTTGACTCTAATTGGTTTATAATTTACATTAAACAAACAATCGGTATGAGTCTTACTGCTTCTATACAGCCTATAGTATTTGCGATGACATTTATAATTTAAAAAAATGCATCTAGCACCAGCAGCGAAAATATATTGAAATGCGAATTTCCTGAAACTTATCATAGAAATATATATCTACTCTATATTACATTTTTCGTACGAACTATATGTTTGTGTCGTTGACCAACAACACTCACTATGCGTCGGTGTCATTGGCCAACATCACGTCTTTTGCGTTGTTTTCGTAAACCAACAAAACGTCCTTTGCGTTGGTGTCGGTGTCATTGACCAACAAAACATCCTATGCGTTGGTGTCGTTGACGAACAACACATCTCTGTCTTTCAGCCCGGCGTCCTGGAGATTGGCGCTACCTCGAGCCAGCACACGCTTCGGGAAGTTGGTGGTGATCTCAAACTCTTCGGGCGCCTGTGGGTGACTGAACACGAAGTCGTATAATACCTGAAAAAATTACCACGCAATCAGACAGCGGGAGCACCATGTGGGGGGGTTTGTATAAATGTTTTCATAGATATTTTTTTTTTATTATTTATGTGTCCTGGATAAACGATTCATAAATATTGTATTGGGATAGACTACATGGAACCTGGAACCATAGGAAGACGCAGCGTGGGACGACCTCCTATCCGGTGGACTGACGACCTGGTTAAGGTGGCGGGCAGCCACTGGGTGCAAGTGTACAATGGCGCTTTATGATAATGGTGATTTTCATTATCATCGTCATTTTATTAATTTATTATACATATAAATAGCAAATCAATTATTAATATATGATCTTATCAACTTCTTCGCAATGTATTTGCACATGTCTAGAATACAATCCACACCCTTCCCCTTTCAATTCTCCGAGCGCATCTTGACGCAACAGTACGGTAAGTTGATGGGGATGTCCTGTGGTGCGGGACAACCTCATCTGTGGAGGTAGTATCCCTTAGGGGCCTGACTAGCCGTCAAGGTGATGATGAGGTCCCGGGGTACCTCGCGAATGGAGGCACCGATGTCACTCGCGGTGGTTTCTGTGGCACTATATAATGTGCCGCGAGCGCCACAGACCACTGGACCTCACCCGTAGTGTTACGGTTGTGCGACGTCCACTCACCTCGGTAGTGTCAGATAGCCTGAAGCGGCGCGTGAGGCGCTCGCCGCAGGGCAGACGCACCAGCAACGCAAGCGCGGTCGGACCCGCGGGCGCCTCGCTGCCGATGCGCGCCGACGCCGCCACTCGAGCGTTCTTCACCTGCACCCGGCAAGTGTTACTTATATAATTAACTTGTAGAGTACCGTAACTAATGGAGGATTAAAACGGAAAACCTCAACCTATATAACAGCGATCAGAGCGCCCCATGTGGGACACTGACGTTAATTATTTATTCTCTGGAGAGAAAAGAATGCTCCATCCGACATATTTGCGTCTACGTTTTACTACATTCTACGTTTGCCTTAAAGATAATCAGGGTACTTGTGGCCCGGCACGGATATTTTTTAGTCTCCTTGTAATGAACCTTTCCTTCTTCCTCCCGCCAATGGGCCACCGACTACTCACAAGACGCACGAAAGGGAATACGTCTGGGAGGTACCTCCCGGATCGTGCCAGCCCCATTCCGCTGTAATATTACAATTCGGTCTGAATATGGCCCTATAACCTTACACTTAAACCTACAGTAAAATATCCCACCTCCTGCTCGTGAATCTCCTGCTGATGTCTTCTCTCCAGCGAGTCGCGTCGCAGCTGGTTCTCGTGTTCTCTGGCTGCCGCTCTCAGCCGCTCCTTCTCCTGATCAGCCGCCAGCGACTCCGCGTACGCTTCGTCCTGCGCCGCGCGCAGACGCGCCGTCACCTCTCGCTCAACCCTAGAATATGTGATGAGTGAAAACTTTCGCGTCAGCAACATGCGACGTAGCACTGGCAATATGGGCTACGCTGACTCGTAGCTTATATTGCCAGTGGCTACGCGGCGCCACGATATATTTGGTGAGGCAGAGCTACATTCCCTAGCTTCATTAAGACATCATAAGGTATTGTCTTACGCGTAGTAGACAACAGAACAGAAACAGCCTGGAATACGGGCTAACGAACAGTTGGAACCTTTTATGCCTACCAATGCCTAGGCCTATATCCATCCACAAAATGCAGATGTGTTGCCTTGCTTTGCATGGCGCTACCTGTCACAAAATTTCCTTTTCATAGGACAAACGAAAAATCAGGGCCATTTGATGACTACCGACGTCTATTAACATGCACTTATGCAGATGCATTACTATCCTTCACCCGTGCCCCTCGTCCCCAATAGGCCACTCACAAATTATTCAATAAATTGCGACTAACCATGAATAGCTGTATGATGAAACATATATATACCTGTCTGCCCTAGCGGCTGCTAAATGCGGTTCATTGTCTACCACCACTCTTCTCAATCTCTGTAGCAGCTGTTGTGAGGAGCATGACCCTTCACTCCGTGCCACCACCGTCATTCGATGATCTCTAACACATAACACACATAGCAGAGGATATCGTCTGCCACCCACGGATTGTGCAACTCTCCAACCTTCAGGAGATTCTACTGAACATCCCCAGAATAATGCATGTGTATTTATATACTGGATCACATCTGGTTCTGATAGTGTTGTTCTGAAAATAATCAAAGAGGAAATCTTAAATAAAAAAAATTGCAAGATTTATATTATTAGGGACAATGAGCGGTGGTAGCATTTCTGATGCTCTATCCTTAATTCCTCCACCCTTCGAATGGACCGAATGAAATGTGACACCAAAGTTTGACGTTATACAGCGGTGTTATCTCTTATTTTACTTATATTATAATAAAAAAATGCATGTGTAACATTAAAAATGATATTTGAAATGTTATTCTATCCAAAAATTATAGTATAAATAAATGGGGCAACATGTAGCCTTTTGATGACTATCGATGCCCATAAACATGTTCATAATTGTTTCCTATTAAAGGTGAGACCCTCTACTTGGAAACCCCAAAAAGTGTGTGATTTCTTTAAACCACATAGAACATGATAACACACAGTATTATGTGAGCAAAAGGTCATCCCAAAACATAACCATAGCTAACAAAAAGTATAAGGTTATTATTGTTAACATTTTAGGTCAATATTTAAGCTTTAAGGGTCACTTTAAATTCATTAAAATATATGTAAAAATAAGTATGATGCTTATCACCTGCAAAAATTTTGTGTTTCGGTTGCAGATTCGGAATGGAGATATACAATTAGGAATCTCAATTCGTTCTTAGCATCATTTAATGCTTGTGCATATGTGCCCTGATAGAACACTGGATGAGGGTTGTACTTGGATGTGTAACTGTTTATAAATCCCATCACATCCTCCAATGGATCTGTGGCCACTGTAATTAAGAAAATATATAGTATAAGCATTCAAATTCCAGAAAAAAAAATGTTCCTACTGTAGGCAACTTTTCTATATAGGATAGGAGGATAGGAATCATGTGATCTTCCTTGTATTTCCATTCGGTTCCAGAAATTTTTTTATGTAATAGATGACAAAAAAAACACATCACCTGATGATATGTGACTACCCACTCAAGCCATGACCTAATCCCAAAATCCCTTGTGCTATACATACTGTTGACAGACTATAAATATAACATGTAAATATAATTTTTACAGCATATAAAGACAAATAAAAAGTAGGACACAGTGAATACAAAGTGCTGCCTTGCGCGCTATTCTTTCGCATTTTTTTTCTTTTCTTGATCCAGGGAAACGCACTTATGGGCCTTCACCGGCCCAGCAGTGGTATGTGGGGCTCGCAGCACATTATAAAGCAAATACCTACAAAGACATTGTGCCATCCATGCTGGAACAACAAATCATCACCAATGCCACCTCCACAGATGGGATTGTCCCGCACCACAGCACAACCCCACCGACTTTAGGACAGCGCAAAGGGGTATGGTTCCCATCCTCGCCCCATGTGCAAAAGCGCCACCTATTGTCCCCACTCCTTATAAGAGGGGTACAAAGAGCAGCTCCCTCCTCGGTTTGATTGGCTTGGCCCAAGGTGTCTCAATTCACCTGAACCATAGTGGGGAAAAGTAACTTAACTTTCTATAACATATTAAATACATGTTTTTAAATTGTGTTGTTGTATAATTTTTAGATTCACTAAGACTTTCAGCAATCTATTTTATAGTTTAGTCCAGGTGTTATGACAAGCAAGAGTAAGAACCTGTACCATAAGGCTTTCTCTTGAAAGTATACTTAGAATTCTCACCCACAAATTAGTGGCCATTTAAAGCTTTATTCTATTATTATATTATTTGTCATATGTCCTCCCTCAATGGACCTACACATGTTTATTCATTTAGTAGTTTCAAATACATAAACCTGACCATGAATTGAGTAAGGAACAGTTTGAGAACATATTATACATATGTATTTTAGCTTGGAAAGAAACATAATAAGTATGTAATACTTACATCTTCTCTCATCATTTCGAACAAAACTGAGAAGTAAATTCAATACAGAGGAAATTGTACTATAACACATAGAAACTACTAAATTAACAACATAACGTAGCAACCCCCGCACACCACCAGGTCCATCAGACCCTTCATCTGTGAATATGTGTTGTGCTATATGATCGTGAACGACGGCAGGTGCTCTGGCTTCCGTAGCAAATACTGACGGGCGACCCTCCCGTATATTTAGCTGTTCCTGAATCGCCACCTGTTCAAATTTTTTTTTTAATTATTAATACACACAAGTAAATAAATTATTACATACACAGGAAAAATTCAACTCAACACGAAACCTACTCGACCTAGATAAAATTATGTTTATTTACATTGATGTGTTGTAATAATTTTAATAGTTGATACCTCTAAATCCCATTGGTGTCTTTGCAATACGTCTCTACATATTGACATGTCTTCAATGCCCGTTAAATCTTGGAATTGCAGTATTTTATCGGTTTGTTCTTGGGTCAGCCCTAGAGCATTATCTTCAAGATCCATTGCTTTGTATTTTAAGTATAAAGCAATAGTTCAATAGAGACGTAATTCTACATAAATCCACCTATTCACAAATTAATGTATCAATTATCAGTGGTATTTTTCTAATAGGACTTAAACAGAATAAACAAATTCAACAACTTCATTTACATTAAGTTGAAAGTTGAAACACGACCATCGACATTCGACGGTCACGTCAAGTCACGGTGACAAAGACAACTGAATACCGATCATGAACAGTACAGATAACAAATTTATCATTAGATTATACTTATCTTTGGTAAAGCGACATAGCAATATCTATGGTTGCTTTCCATTTATTAACAGGTCGCTGGGAGCATCAGCGCATCACTGTGTATTCTCTTTTATAGGAAAGAAGTGCAGGTTTCTTTGCGCTAAGCAAAGGGCCTCTGCGGCACACAGTGAAATGCTGTTAAGCATAGACCCTTTCTCATCAGTTTAAGATCATTAAAGCAGATAATTCTATCAAAATACCATAAAACTTCCTTTCGATGCTCTAATGTAGCAAAAAATTTAGAAAGCACCTGACTTAAAATCCGTACTCGGTCTAAGTTTTTTTGTTAGTAATTCAGGGTTAAAAAAAACTGTTAAACGCATTTTTTCGTGTTCGATTATTTTATATTTCATATCTGAAATATTATTGAACACTGATTTACACCGAGTCACTTTTCGTGTAAATTGGAATGCAACAAGCCGATAAGTGTACTTGTCGTTTTAGTATCTCTTTATCGAATACTGCGTTCCATAGAGCTATATTACATAACTGGCGTCAAAGTGTGTATGTGTGTGCATTCCATAGAACGGCTCTTTATATACTCGTAAAAGTATATTCGAAAATTTTCCATTTCTAACAACGATAATTAGAAAGATAGTAGCGTGGTGTTATAACCTCGTCTCGGAAAGCACGTATCTAATGACATCGTTTCTGCGCCTGATTTCTCTCCAGCCGGATTTAGTTATATATAATTACACCTGGACTTTGACAGAATAGACTAAAGAGATACTTGTTTTTCATTCTAAACACGTGCATATAATAAGTCTATAAATATATTCAGATTTAGGTATATTAAAATAAATCCATTGTATTTAATTTTAATCCATTCCTTAATATTGGTAGTGCCAAGCTGTAGCATACTATCGGAGTCCATAGGTGGTGGATCATGGAAATGCTTGGAAATATCGTTGTTAGCTACAAATACAGTAACCGGCCCTTCTGCGTCAAGTGTATCAGGACCCCACCATGGTACAAGCCTGGTCAAGGCGGTGGTGCTCAGTAGCCTGGGATGGACCCGAGCGAAGCCAATTGATCCGAGATGGATGCTCGTTGTGCCGCTCATATAAGAAGACGGGATAACAGTAGATTTTCTACACGGGGCAAGGGACGAGGGTGGCAACCGCACCCTATTACACTGTCCCAAAGTTGATGGAGTTGTCCTGTGGTGCGGTGCAAACCTGCTGTGGAGCACGCGTCGATCCCTTAGGGGACTGACTAGCCGTCGAGTTGCCCTGATGATTTGCTGATCCGGGGCACCTCACGCGATGGTTTATAGATCTTATTTATAACACATTTGTCCAAAGAAATGCTCTTGAAGCTAAGAGAATGTGAGCTCCTGATTGCACATGCATGCACGTATGCGTACGTATGCAACGTATGCACGTTGCATTTTTCAGGAAAAGATTTGAAAAGATAAAGTTTGGAAAGATAAAGCAAAGAACTTCAGGGAATGGGAAAATCTTTAAAAGTAGTAACAATAATAAAAAAAAGAAATCTCGAATATCTAGGACATATTATGCGAAGTCCCAAGTACGAGCTATTACAGTTAATTATCCAGGGCAATATCCAAAGTCTAAGAATTGTCGGTAGGAGACGAATATCGTGGCTGAATATCCTACGCCTATGGTTCAAAATCAACACTCGGTCGCTATAA
>JAFELO010000286.1:396003-407502 GCA_017140195.1 Eumaeus atala | reverse complement strand
CACTCAGTAATAAAACCCGGCTGAGCGCGTGTCGGACACCGACTCCATGACCTACGCCTCCCTATAAAGTTGACAAACCTTTAGCTTGCGACGCACAGACGGAGATCTAAGGGATCCATTTTTGAGGTGTTGCTATAAATTACCTCTTGATGTTGTTTCAACAGTTGTTCATCCTCGAATACCGCGGCGCACGCGCTGCACGCGAACACCGTGCTCCGCCGTGTCTTCATCTCTTTTACCAACCTCAAAGGCAGATCTGTATAGTAGGTTAAGTTTAGTTAATTAATTAATGTAGATAATTAGTTATTGACTGCCTCGTGATCTAGTGGTAAGCATGCTCAACCACACAGTCGTGAGGTTCTGGTGTCGGATCAAAACCGCCATCCCATCGGAATAGGAGAATGAGGGAACGAGGATTGCGCTGGTGTCGGCGCACACACTTGTGCACTATAACACGTCCTGTGCTGTTGGCTGATAGATCACTATATAGATAGCCACTAGGGCTAAATTACACCACCACGGCATTATTAAATGTTCATCATTAACTACCAAATCTTAGTTAGCCCCTGAAGTACAAATTTGATGAAATTTTCAAAATTGCTCGTAATCCCCCGCCAACCGCCACGTCTCCCAAAATAAAACGCCGAATCCACGTCTGTTGGGAGCGGTGGCGAATTTATTAAATAAAATCGTAAATTTCGCTTCCAGATCTTTCTTTCTAAACCCCCTTGTACGAATCGTTGTTGCTGCATTAAAGCTGCACGTCCTTGTCCTTGCGCACAAAAAATACCGCTGTTAATTTGCGAATGATCTATTGGGGGAGATTGATAACCTAATTCGTGCTAATGTTTATGGACGTTTCGCAATAAAAACAAATTTAAACGATTTACTGAAGAGTGTAGACAGCTCAATGGGGGATTGGAGCGAGCGTGGAGATGTAAAAGGGGAACGAGGAAGGGCTTCACATTCCAGGTAGGTTTACAATGTAGTACTTACGTCTTTTGTTAAGAGTAATAGATATCCTAACGATGCCGTCGGCCCCTTTCACTTCACACACGTGTATATGAAGGAAACTACCCTCGTTCACATCCTTTGTTCTTCTAAAGAATAGAATCGCCTCTGTGAAAAAATAGATATCCAGTATGATATATGGAAAGATGGGATCATATGTACAGGGTTATTCTAAAAACCATTTGCAAGCTCTCAAGATTCAACCTCTTTTGTTCTACTACTTTCGATATTTTGTATTCTACATTTATGACATTTTAAAAATAATCCTGTGTATTTTAATTAGATCAGTATAAAATTGTGGGTCACGTCAAATACAACCACTTGTTCTAGGACTATGGATATTCTTTTCCTTTTAAAAATTGCCTTTATATTTCCACTAGATGTATTTATTTTTTTTAATAAATCTGTTATAAATTTACGTATTTTAAATATCTGTGATAGTGGCACAACAGCTCACCTCCGTCTGTGAGCAGCTTCTGCAGCGCATGCGGGTCGTGCGTGAAGCGCGGCTCGGCGCCCTCCTGCGTTACGCGGCCCGTCACCAGCGTGCGCGTGCTCTCCGTGTACGTGCCGTGCGTGTCGCTCTCTAGCAGGAACGTCTGCGGACACGACATATATGTCACTCCCTGTCGCCGACCGACGACCGGGGATGTACCTCTCGCTCACTTGACATCGCCTTATTCCTATACTATTATGGGGAAAGGCGGGCGTAACATTTATGTCAATGTCTATGGGTGGCGGTAGTCTCGTATGTTGTAGTAATTAAGCACGTAAGTGGAATTTAGATTATCTTGCTACGCGCGATTGCGTGCGCGTTCATTTTGTAATCCTACTAATATGTTATAAGCGCGATGGATGTTTGTAACTCTTTCGCGTAATTACTACTTAATGGATGGTGATGAAACTTGACAATAGCTCATGTACCAAGTTAACACATACGCTATATAAATACGAACTTATCTGGTGGTATTGTCAATAATCCATGCGGAAGTCGCAGACAACAGTCAGTATCTAATAAGTAGCTTTAAACTCTTCTAACGTATACTTGGTCGCTTATATCGCTGTTCTCCTCCAGCCATTTATACATAGTATGAATATCGCGGTCACACTATCTGTAGACCTGATGTTGATGACTTCAATTCGGCGCTGTGGTACTTACTTTTATAATACTTATATAATAGTATGGTATAGTAGTTATATTTACTTATATAATAGTGCGAGCTCGGGTAGGTTAAAGGTGAACGGGGAGGGGCTTCACGTTCCAGCGACGTTTACATATAAACCCCTTTTCTTATAGCATAGGGGACAAACGAGTAATGGGAGCGTGGACGACTACCAACGCCCATAGACATTCGCTTTCATGCATAAGCTTAATCCACCTTTCCTCCTCCCCTCCAATGAGCCACCGGCTACTCAGAAACTGCACGAAACGCGACAGCATTGCTGTCACTTTACGGCGGTGTCATGTGGTACCTCCCCGGTCGTATCGGCATAATTCAGCTGCAAAGCAGTATGGCACCACCTCTTACAAAGACCCATGCTATAAAATGAGGCTGTATACCTTGGTGACGACGAGCTGTCGCTCCATGACCACAGGCCTGAAGGCCGGCACCCGCAGTAGCTGCCCCACCACGTCCTCCGCGGCGGTGATGTCCTTCGTGGAACACTTCTCCGTCGAGTTCAGCTTCTGGCGTATGAGTCTCTCGAACTTCAACTCGCTCAAGGCTGTATGGGCTGAAGGTATAAGCATCCTTAGTACTATATACGTACATACTAGAAGCGTACGTACTTGATGCAAACGTACTCGATGCGTATGTTCTTGATGCGTACGTACTTGATGCGTACGTGTATCCCAAACTTGCATAGTTGTGCCATTGACTCCAATCTAATGAAATGCTGGTCTCCTAGACAGCTGTTAGTACTATTTGAACAGACATTAACGCTGCCATTCTTCCTAAAAGAACTAAACAATCGCCTAAGGCGCATGGCCGGTAATATTGTGACAGTTCATAGTATACATAACTCAAATACGTCTAAATGAAATGTATTATTTGGGAATATGCGGCGGCGCGGCGTTGATGTCTTCTAGTCTTATATCATATTTTTGATATATTTCCATAGGCCAGATTATACGCTTCAGATCAGTTAGTTATGCCCTGCGGTTCAAATTTTTTAGCCACGCAAAAGTAGGAAACTGCCCACATCATTCTAATTTTTTTTTGACTGTACCAGAGAACCGGCCTGACGTCGACGGCAGGTATACAGAGATTGATATTACATACTAGCATCATTCCGCGGTTTCACCCACGTAACTCCGGTCATACTCGATAAATGGAATATTCAGCACAAAAATACTTTTTCAATTCGGACAAGTAATTCCTAAAATTTGTGAATTCAAACAAACAAACAAACTCTTCGTTATTAGTATAGATGTTATAGATAAAAGTACCAGTTATTATGACGCTATTGTGAACTTACGTTTTAAATAAACTACGAATTTCTTGGTTAAATAATGTGAAGCATATGTGCTAACTGAGAGTTAAGTATTGAATAGTAACTCGACTATCTAACCTTAACCTGTATTACCGGCCCACAATATACACAGTAAAGCCTCGATGGAGCTGGAATAGTGTCAACGCTGAAAGGTCCTAAATCAAATGAGAAAACAAAACAAAAGCGACATGTACTTACTCGGCGCGTTCTGTTCGCTTTCTGTTCTGGCAGTGTCCACGGATTTATTCAAGGCTATATTACTTAGTGGTTTGTTCGTTTTAACAACTCTAGCCACCAATTTTTTACCGTTGATAGTTCTGCCCAATACTATTTCGGGTGGAATATCTGAAATATACATATCATGGTAAGAGTAAGCCTCTTACTTACCATAGGCGTTGCTTGGTAGTAGTGAAGAAGATTGCTACCGTTTTTTCAATAACAAATTCAGACGAAAATTAATTTGAACAGAATCTATTTTGATACTTTGGAGAGATATGCGTTGTATTGATTTGCTGCTACGGAACCCTTCATAGGCGAGTCCGACTCGCTCTTTGCCGGTTTCGTTGTATTATTTTAAATTCGATAAAATATTAATAATTAATTTACCTTTAAATAGATGTTTGGTTTTAATTTTAATAGGATTATGGCGGAGTTGAACTGGAGCTGTCTTCCCGGGTTTTACGTTGTTCTCAGAGATTGTCACGACGTTTTTGTTTGGTTTCAATGTTGTTTCCGGTGTTATTGTTATCTCAATGTCATCTACAAAAAAAAAAAGGATATTACTTGATGGATAAATAATAATATACACCTCTGTTGACGCGGGGAAACGTATTTACGCGCCTTCACCAGACCTGGGTGAGGTCCAGTGGTGTGTGGGGCTCGCGGCACATTCTAGTGCGGAATACGCACTAAAACCACCGCGAGTGCCATCAATTCTGCGTTTGGTGAGTTGCCCCGGAACCATACATCATCAGGGCAGGGTTGTCTCCTGCCACAGAACATCCACACCAACTTTGGGATAATGCAATGGAGCGAGGTTCCGATCCTCGCCTCTTGCCCCGTGCGCATAAGCGCCTCCTACTCCAGCACTTTAATCCTCTCTTCTTATAGGAGGGGTACATAGAGTACCTCTCCCTCCTGCCCTCCCAGTCTATTCCCGTTAATTTATGGGCACTAAGAACCCCCCTCGGTTCAATTGGCTTCTGCCAAGGTGTCTTCACCCCCGGCTACTGAGCCCCACCGCCGGGACGAGCGTTGAACAATGGTGGGGAGGCCATCAAACACCTTACTCAAGACCGAGCGGACTGGAAAGATGTGGTGAAAAGCTTAACCCACGATAGTCACAGCCTGCTACGACTAACAGGAATAGGTAGTACCCCTGCATTGCATTGTTTTTATTTTGTACTAGATGGCATTGTAGATTCTAGATGGCGCTATAGCTTCACCGACAGTGAATTAACATAGCTCTAATCATTTTTGAACACACTTAACGCTAGTCTGTCGAACTGTTGAGGCTAGACAAGCGCCGCCAACCAGTGTTAGGTCCCAGAAAAAAAAAACACTTAACTGACAGAACTTCAAATGTCAAATTTCATGATTCTAAGGATTTTTGACTAGATTATATTAAATTATAAGAAACACCAGCGCCCCGGGGTTTCCCTCGCGTAGAGTGTAATATTTGTCGGAGCGTGACGGTATATCGCCCATAGCATTCCTCGATAAGTGGACTATATTTTTTTTTATTTGGACCAACAGTTATTGAGATTGGCGCATTATAACAAACGTACTATTCAGCTTTATTATATTTGTACAGTTAGGCTGAGATTACAAGTACTTTTTTAACTTAAGTTTATATTTTATAATAGCACGAGTAAATGTTAAAAAAAAAGATTGTTCCGCCTCGACGCGACATGGACAAGTATAGCGTCGCGCACAGTACGGACGGAAGTATAGTGACTTAGAAGATCTACAATTAGTTACTACATTTTATGGTTCTATATTTTATAGTTTAAGCAGCGTACGCAAATTAAGTAAATTTTCTTAAATATCTTACGGAACTCTATTTTCTTCTCATACTTAAATATAGCTAATGCTACTCTTGGATAATGTAGCAAATTCAAATGGTGAAAAAATGTTAGAACAGTGCCAGTGGTTTTTGCTACATTATAATTAAACATACAAACAATAAAAATCCTCTTTATAATATTAGTGTAAATAAGAATAATTAGGTTCTGTATGTCATTTTATTGATTTCATGTGTTTCCATGTGTATCCTAATAATTTATTAGTAAGTTTTAATTTGTTAATGTGAATTAAACCTGAAATAAAGATTAATATAATTTAATTAATTACTATTGATTTGGACCGGCGCGACCGGGGAAGTATCTCTCCCTCTCTCATGACACGCCCGCTAAGTGACAGAAGTATGCTGTCGTGTATTCTGCAAGTATTCGGTGACCCATTGAGAAGAAATAAGGACAGTTGTTCTGAATACAATCTATACTCGTGTCAGACAAACATGACGATGCGTTGCTCTCCTTTCGTCCTCCCCCACATTGGGCCACCGGCTTCTCACAAAGCGTCCGGAACGCGACACCGAAGATGTCACTTAACCTCGGTACCATCTGTGGTGCGTCCCCGGCTCAGATTCTCTGCAATGTAGCACAGCACTGGAAGTCCATATACGATGAATTACTAATTACCATCGTCTTGAGTCGGCGGTACTACTTGCGGAGTATCTTCCACTTGCATCAAGTTGTCCGTCACGACAAAACACTGCTCCTGTTTCACATTCATACCGTTTGACTTCCCGTTCCCTTCCAGGCTGCAAAACATGTTTAACAACATATCAGTGACAGGTAGAGCCACGCTGCATTGCAGCTAAATTGAGCCGGCACGACCGGGGAGTTACCCGCCACTCGCGTGCGTGATACCGCCGCTGATCACTATACTCAGTCGAATGGGCCCGATTGGTTTGCAAAACAATAATTACAGTTTCTCTTAAAAGCCACATGGAGCAAGCTGATTGACAAAATACTTATTGTTTGCAGATCAGAGTAGACAATGAAGTAGCCAGCTTGTCTATACTAAAGCGGCAAAGGAGAAATCGGCCTCCATCCCCCCTGCTGTCTAATGAGCCATAATTGCCACGTTGTGGCGGTATCACGTGATTATTCCCCGGCCACTCCCCCCCCCCTAAACAACTGAAGACGTACAATTAGGTCCAGCAGATCAACAGTCTTGGTGTTCATTGAAACGGCATGGTGCATAATGATGGTGAAACTGAATTTCACTAAGATATAAAAGATATAGATAAGAACTTGATGATGTAATTGATTTTCTTATACTGTATTTTTTCACAGAAATCATTTATAAAATGCTGTAATAAATTAAATAAAAAGAAACCTTATGACTTCATGCTCAGAGTTCTCGTCCTCGGTATCATTTCGTAGCTTTTCTATCAATTCTGAAAATTGATTTTATCATTAACATTAGCAAAGGCATTGAAAGATGGCTATTTTTGAACAGAAAATGGCCCAACATATACAGGTCCGTCATCTTGTTACAATAAAACTACTTTTACGGATTCTATCGCGGTTTATTTAATCATTTAACTAGCCCGATGTTTCAGAAACTTGGTGGACTCAGTCCACCCGCGAGCATGGTTGCTGTAAAGGTTCTGAAACGTCGGGCTGGTTAAATAATTAAATAAACTGCAATACAATCCGTAAAAGTAGTTCTATTGTAATGAGTAACATTCGCGTAAAACTAAGACATCAATAGGTCCACCATCTTTTCTAATGTTCAAATAATGTGTATTAATAAGTGAAATTGGAAATTTAACTTACTTTCATTATTTGTTATATCATGAAGTCCGACAGAATCTAATAAATATTTTTTATCGTTTGTTTCCAACAAGATCCAGCCCTTCTCTTGTAGTAACTGATATTGCTCATCACTCAAAGTTATCTGAAACATATAAAATTTGTAAAGCCTTGACTGCGGAAATGATTTTGATTATTGATGTTTGACTGCAACAACTGGACATTGACTACTGCCTAATTACAGATAAATTGTTTGATAGCCCCAAATTTGCGTAAAAGTACCTTCACGCCTGTCATCCCCGAATGAGGTAGGCAGGACTATAACAGGGGGTCAAAGTTTGTATAAAAGTTTCGCGATGTATAACATCGACACGTGTAGAGTCTTGGGAGACTGATTGTGAGGATATTTGGGTGGTACTCAATATCAACATAAACAATATATCAAAGAAGATTACCCTATGTGCAATCTGCCTACCGCCACTTTATATCAATTCAATCATATGCATAACATTGACAAAAAATGTTAGACTTGATTTTCAGTACAATTAAGAACACCATTGTATGCAAATCCTTAGATCTCATTAGCAAATTGGATCCGAAACATCCGAACTTGTTATTAATTTTACCATTGTCATAGGCCAAATGCTTACAGCCGAAACGTCGTATAGATTATAATTATTTTAAAGCCAAATGCGCTAGTGTTACAACAACACATCTTCACGCCAGTTCTCTAATGAGATGGTCAGAGACGAAGGAGGTCCGCCATTGAAAAATATAATTTTTCTCATTATCTTAACTGTCTGCTTTAAGTTTCATACAATTGTTTCTACTGGTTATACTTTATATTTAATATCTATAAATATAATTAGCTACCGCCCCAGCTTTGCCCATGGACAACACAGGCCGGATTGCTACCTTGAATAACAAGTTATAAACAAACGAGGGAATTTCAATACAATGGTGAAACTGCACGAAAATCCGTTCTGTAGATATTGAGAAAACCAATCACATACCGAGAGATAGCTTTTGGGGATGTTGGCTTATAATGTGTGTAGATATTTGAGAACTAAAATCACCTCAGTACAATCTCCTGCTAGTTTTTCATCAGGATTGGCATTGGTTTCTAATGGTATTTCATCATATTCACTATTCATCTCCTGAGTCTGGAATACAAAATGTTATATAAGTTGTAAGTTATGAATTTTCATAATTTTCATTACCTTCACTTACGTGTGAGCTTAGTTTAATTACATTATACGAGGGTGGATTGAAAAGTACTCGGTAGGCCGAGCGAGACACAGATTCATTTAATTCTAAAAAACCAAATCTACCCTCATTATTTAGTTCAGTTAATTGTGTAAGTTCGAGACGTGTGCGATAATTAGTTACGATTTTATATTTTGTTAACAAAGCAATCGGACATAGTTTCTGCAAATGGAGCAAATCGAGCAGCGTGCCGTCATTAAGTCATTAAGTATAGTCCATAAGGTGTTACCAACGAAAGCCATCTATGATCATATTGTCAGTACTTTAGGAGATTCTGCTTGTCTTATTCATCCGTCAAAAAATGGATAGCACAATTCAAGCGTTGTAGAGAGTGTGAAAGATAAACCCTGCTCTGGAAGGCCTTCGACGTCCTCTACTGACGAAAATATTAAAAGATACTTGATTTACTTATGGCAGACCCTAGATTAAAAATTAGAGATAGCCGAGATTATAGGCATCTCTTATAAACGAACTCAAAACATCATAATCAAGGAATTATGTTTCCACAAGGAACGAGAAGGAACGCGATTGACTACTTCACATGACTGTTTGGACTAATAAATGAGGCTTCAGTATTCCGGGACTCGCAGGTGTGATTATGATTGACTATCTTGATAGGGGTTCAGACTTAACGAACCTAAAAAAGCACTTGGGGGGGTCAAAAGTTTTCGATGAATGATGAGGTCAAAACTACAGTAGGTGCATACTTTGACTCTACAGAAGAATTTTAATGGTCTAGAAGCTTTAAATAGGAGATGGGATATGCTAAAGTGCATCAAACTTGATGGTGATTATGAGGAGAAATAAAAATATAACTGATTTAGCATGTTTATTTTCTTGGTTCACCGAATACTTTTCGATCCACTGTCGTATTTGTTAATTGTATTTAAAATTGGCTTGCATTAGTCTGTATAACTAATAATGATAATATGTGACCATTAATAGCTGTTAATATGTGATCATTAATTAGCTAATGATCAGAAGAAACTGTATACAGTACTCACATCTTCGGACTTCAAGTTATCAATTGTTTGTAAGAAAAATCCATTTGTATATACATTATTTTCAGCATTTGGCACAATAAATTCATCTGAAATTTATATAAAACAAATAATTTAAATATCCTAAATTACGATAAGATATTATTATTCATATCTCCAAATTATAGAGTATAATATAAGATCACTTATTAAGTGATGAAAAATGAGTAGCTGACATAAGACATATTAATTAAAAGAAAGACTTTTGTACCAGAGACTTGAAATTTGAAACAAGCACTGTTTAAGTGAACTTATATTAAATTTTACAATAGGAGGAAATTACGGTAACTAAAAGGCCTTAAATATAAAAAATATGGGTGTGGTTAAGACCACACAAACAAAGTAAAACTTTTTTAATTATATGAAATGTAATTGGCTATGAGAGAAAAAGAACAAAAAAATGTGATATCACACCTATCTCTCTTGCCTCTATTGTAATAAACAAATGATAGCACTCTCTCACTTTCTATCTTCATTAATTTATATTTCCCTCTCAATTTCCAAGTAAATTTTTACATTCAATCATTTATATATATTTAGCATATCCCATTCATTTCATTTTGTATGGGCTGCCCAAGTAAATAATTAAGTGCACAAAGATAAGATTTTTAAGCTGGACAAGACTTGTACATAGGTGACAAATATTATAAATCAGTTGATAAATTTAGCTAAATGCATCCTTTTGTAACTATTATTATAATTATTGCTGTATATTTAAACAAGAGAGCGGGGAAATGCTCGTACATATTTATTTTATTATGAGTTTAGATTGGTATAGTATCCTGAAATATGAAAATATTTATATATAATACATAAAAAAATTATAAACTAGATGTCTATGTAGATCTAGTTGTGGCCAATATTTACTACAATTTTTAACAATGAAATCTGTTCATACAGCACATAACTGTACTTCAGTGATGAAGTTTACAAAATATTGAGCAATTTAAGAATTAAAACATTAGGTTCAACTAACTATATATAAGGTAAAACTGCCTAACCTGCTATCGGCTCCTCGGAGTCATTGACAAAGAATTGTTGTGAACTTTCATCATATACAGTGCAAGGTTCTTCAAGTACAGTCTTTACATCTTCTGATTGAGTTATATACTGAATAGGTCTGTTTACTAGAAAACCAAAGATTTTGAAAGAAAGGTAAGTGTACGTGCACACTAAAAATCACTTTGTAGTTTAAAATTGTATTTAAATTAATTATTGAAACATATACTTACTTAAAAATGTACCATCATCTTGTACAACGAGAAATTGGTTACCGTCATCACTTTCCGTTGATAGAAATTCATAAGATTCAAATGTATTTTTATCCATTATTTATGTGTACTTGCACTAATATTGTAAGTTTTATCTCACGCACAATAATTGTAACTTAGCAATAGTAAGCGTAACCACAGCAAAAGCTGTGGGTTAAATACCCAGTTTTTTTCATTAATTTATTATACTACCTTTTCAAGAGAAAAATCTCAAAGTTTATTCACTTTAATTAATCGACGGGAAACCACTATGAAAAAAAAATCTAAAGATTAAAGAAATATAATTACAAACATTCCAGATTTGACTTCTAAGATGAGTGATGACACTTTTGACAATTGACGATGACATAAGCTCTAGTTAGAATAAAAGCAATTTACACATACAGTAGGCTTAGATCATTTAAATGATCTAAGGTTCTGGTATCTTAATTGCTAATAATTAATGAAAACGAATCATTGGATTATTGTAGAATTTTCTAATTTCATTCACTTATTCTATTGGAACGCTAAAATTGGAAAACACAGTACATATCCTATAAAAATGCTTGCGTATTTTTTATCATCATATCGCTAATTACTTTTAAAATTTGAATG
>JAFELO010000286.1:364321-386117 GCA_017140195.1 Eumaeus atala | reverse complement strand
GCGTGTGTGCGTGTGCGCGTGTGCGCGTGTGCGCGTGTGCGCGTGTGCGCGTGTGCGCGTGTGCGCGTGTGCGCGTGTGCGCGTGTGCGCGTGTGCGCGTGTGCGTGTGTGTGTGTGTGTGTGAGTGCATGTACATGTGTACTCTCTATTACTCTATTCCGATGGGACGCTAGTCACAACAATCAGACACGAACCGAGCGGAATCAATCTGAGGTATGAAGACTCATCTTTTGAAACTATTGTAACTACCTGAATTTTTAACATTGTATATGGAGCTCCTGTCACGCCACTTTTGAGAGCAGACCGGGCACACCGACCGTCGTATTGACCACCGGGGCGTGGATGTTTGTGGGCTGTCCACTTTTTGAAACGCAGGGTGCGCTAAATGGACCTAAAACATGAAAGACCCCACGATTGTTGATTGTATGTCGATACGTCAAAAAGTTAAAGTAATCTTAGACGGATATAGGCTACCGTGGTTATGTATCTCATTTTGAGTCAAGTCCCGACCGCGAGCCCGCAACTGCGCGGGGCATGTTGTAGTGTTCAAGTGTGTGCGCAGACACTCACCGGAGCGATGACAACCCGAGAGGTACAACCAGAGAGAAATCGGGCGCAGTACCAACGGCTTAGCGCAGTACTTCTTGTAACGCTATCTTGAAATTCTAAGTTGTTTTTTTTTTCTTTAAAATTACGGGGCAAGCGAGAAAACCTTTTGGCGTCCGCAGGCGCCCCGTGCATTCATTCCGGCACTAACAACATTGGTATAAAACTTAGGTACATTTTGATATTGCATCAGCCGAAAGCCAAGCCGCCACCTACTTTCACGCCAAAACCTTAAAGGTCATTTTACATATGTATATTGTTACAGAATATATTGATAAATGCATATCTCTTGCTCTACGTAAGGCAGGCTGTAGGGGTTCGTGTAAAGTAAGACATAAATATTATTACGAGAAATATAAGCCTTTTGACGACTACCGAAGCCCATATAAGGCACAAAAGTAATATATATATATATATATATATATATGTGTGTGTGTGTGTTCGAATTGCCTAATAATTAATGGACCAAACACAAATTATGGATGCTAGAATGTTTCATCGACTAAGTCAGGGGCGTATGTACTTATGGCCGTATGGGGGATAACCTGCAGTAAAAATCTTCCACACTCGAGCTCCTCTTTTTAGCAAGAGGTAGTGCCATGCTACATAGCAGCGGAATTGGGTGACCTGTCGTGATATCTCTGTAAAATGACATCTACGGTGTCGCGTTTCGTACGGTGTACGTGTTTTCCGTACTCACAAAGAGTAGCCGGTGGTATTGGAGATGAGGAGGAAAGGAGGGCAACGCATCGGCATAGTAATTATGTGGATGTTCATAGGCGTCTGTAGTCGTAAAGAAGGCTCCGATTGCTCGTTTGCACATCTATACTGAAAGAAACGCGACTGGAGTTTGCTCCTTCAGAACGAACCTCGTCACCCCGCGGTATTGTCATGGTATTTCCCCTATGGCGTTCCTCGATAAGTGGACTGTTCAACACAAAAATAAAATCTTTTTTTCAGACTGCTTTAAATAACGCTTCTTAAGTTCTAAACTAAAAACGTAGCTTATTCACGTTTGGATGTTAAAGTATTTGGATCAAAATTCGAACGCGTGTACGCTGCTTTTTATTTTGTTGCCCAGGAAATACAAAAGACACAGCGATATAACATAAAATATCAACCAAATTATGTAAAGCTTTTTAAGTTAAGCATATTGTTGTTAAGAGGAAGAGTCATTGCAGTATTTATATTTTGTAGCTGAATCGGGCCATACCGGGATCCTTGCTGGTACGCTCTCATACCTAATAACGACATATACTCCCATACCGAACAAATGCGATTTAGAGAGCTCTAATAATAATAAATTAATCATGACCTCGGCTTTTGCTGATTTCATAGTGCAAATCAAAACCCATCCGTCAGAGGTGGTGAGGATGCCGGCCTGCTAAAAGAAGTCAAACAATAAACGAGCTCAATTATCATTATCCATGTTTCCGTAACATTAAACGGCATCGTACGCGCGCTGTCCCACTAGAGTGGGGAGCTTCCGGTCCTACAAATACCATAGGGTAACGCCCGAAAAACATTCCGGTAAATCTCTTCCCTTCTGCGGGAAAAGAGAGGGTCTATCCCCTTTTTCTCTACCTAAAACCAGAAGACAAAAAGTCTTCGATAGGTCCGACGAACTGTAGGGGTGAGGGCGTTAGCGCCGCCAACAGTAACAGGTCCTTCCGTAAAAAACGACGTAAAATGAACGTTATGCTATCACATATCGTGCGGCTTATACTATCGCCGTAATCATCAGCAGCTAGAAAGTGTTCACAACTGGACATAGGCTTCCCCCGTAGAGCGCCGTCCAACACTAGTCCTTTCGGTGCCTTATGCTACGTAAAAATTAAAAAATAAGCACAGATATACCGGTGCTGTCACACTCGGGGTGAACGCCAATATGGAGCGAATGTCCATGTCACGCCGCGTCGACATCCGCGATACTCGAGAGCGCGAGATGCTGCGCTCTGTGCGCATACTTCCGTAGGGACAGGACTCTTGACCCTGGAGGCTATTAGCAAAAGTACAATTGAGCTTCGATGTCAACGTCATACAGACAGCTGTCATCCGTTGCATGCTAGAGCACACGGAGTACCCATACTCCGTGCGCTCTAGCATGCAACATATAATTTCATAGAACATATAGAAAATTCGACGGTTAAAAATGTTGCAAATACTATCTCGGGCATGGCAGTGTCCTCGCCAAGTCAAGCACGCCAAGTCACGGAATCGTCATTTCGTCGTAGTTTCAAATTCCTATTCGAGAATGTGAGGATCTTTACTGGTTGTTAATTAATATAGTTACAACTTTACGTGACTTGGCCGTTGAAAGTTCTTTAAGCACATTTACTTGTTGACACATCTAAGCAATGGATGCTCGTCGGTGTGTAGCCGAAAGTTTTCAACACTGTGCCAATAACTGAACTAATATACATATAGCATTGCATACTTATTGCAATATATGTGTTGGAATATAAACTTGTAACCGCAATGCCACGACACAATGGCAATACAACTGTGAGAAAGTATTGTTAATGACATAATTGAGTGAAAGTTGAGGAAAAAGTTTTTCATTTATTGCTTATAATCTTATGTCATGCCATATGCACTGTTATTTGATATCATTAGGTCATCGACAAGAAAACGTTTTGAAAGTAATTCAATAATTACTTTATAAGTGGATCAATCAACTATATTATTCTTTTTTTTTAACTATAGGGAGACAAATGAGCAGCAGGAGTTAGAGCCATTTGATGACTACCGTCGTCCATAAACTTCAGCATAATAGTTATGCAGTTGAGTTATCCGCCTTTCCTTCTGCACTCATGAGTCAAGACTTCTGTTACATATGCAAATGATCATTTCGTTAAACGCGTGGTAAGTGAATAATGTTTTTCACACTATCGACAAGAGATGATGTTGGTTCACATGTTTTGAGGTCACTTTCGTGTAGACAACTAAACTTACTAATAAATAGATCAATCAAATGTCAAAACAACGCATGATATGAAGTTGGTTCAATGCCGCGTCATGACCGAAATACAGAAATTACACCTTAAAAACTGGTTGTCTAGAAACCGGGACGATATAATTTAATAATTGATCTGTGAACGCTTCGCCGATGGAAAGAGATGACTTGTAACGCTCGCCGGCTCCGCCCACTCGGAATATTACTATGACTCGTAACATTACTTGACGTCACACTATTTTGCTATTTTTTGGCATGGATCTTTAAGGTTCAGGTTTAGGGTGATGTCTGATCTATGCTAATAATATAAAGTTGAAGAGTTTGTTCGTTTGAACGTGTTGATCTCAGTAAGTACTTGACCGAAATTGAAAAATATTTTTGTGTTGAATAGTTAATTTATCGAGGAAGGCTCTATAGACTTATATATCATGACGCCACGACTAATAGGACCGGAGTTACGCGGGTGGCACCGTGGAATGAAGCTAGTGTAGGATAATATGACATATATTTACGTCTCCAGGTCCTCACAGCGAGGCAGGTCTGGCACGTCGTGCACTTCATCAGCCACCTCGCGGTTATGGGAGCAGACCATGTTCAGTAGTAGAGTGTCGTGGGCGCCCAAGCTGGATGTCCTGTAGTGAGAAATCTTTGCAGTTGCTTGGTTTACAGTTAAACGCATCGTATACAATATTGTATATACGAAATAGAGAGATCTAACAGAAGTATAGTGATAATAATAATAATAATAATATCGTCATAGTAAAATGTCGACCACGGCGGCCATCTCTATAGAGACTAGTCAACTACGCAGAACTTATTATACTGCACAAGTACACTGAGAATGGCACTTTACGGTGGTATTATATGAGCGAGAGGTACCCCTCTTATAAGAAGAAGGGACCTAAGAGCAATAGGCGGTGGCGCTTTTGCGCCCGGGGCTATGGGCCAGGATGGGAAGCGTAATGGGGTGACATTACGCTGTCCCAAAGTCGGTGGGGTTGTCTTGTAGTGCGGGGCAACCCCATCTGTGGAGGCCGAGTTGGTCCCTTAGGGCTTACTAGCCGTCGAAGTGCCCTGAAGATTTGTTGTTCCGGGGCACCTCACCAAGGGCGGCACTGATCGCACTCGTAGTGATTTTTGTGGGTATTCGGCACTATCATGTGCCGCGAGTCCCACACACCACTGGACCCCACCCTAGGCCAGTGAAGGCGGGTAAATGCGTTGCCCCGCGTCAACAAAAACATTTTTTTTGGTTAGTTGGCTGTTCATAGAGAATTTAAGAAGTTTTATAAATTCTAACTCGATTAAAGGTTTAGTTAGACATTGGCGGGAGGTTATGTGGAAGAGATCGTCATCTTTTACCGTCCACTGCTGGATATTGACCTGATTTTAGTTTTTGTACCACTGACGTTTCTTTTTTTGGCCCACTCGATGTGCAAGTTTCCTTTTATATAAATAAGATAGCCTTGATTTAATAAACAAGGCACAGGCAAGTCATTAATGCCCATACCAAACGACAACGACATCTGTCATCTGTAATTTTTCATACAATATTGATACAAGACTCGCGCTTAGTACTACAATACACGGATTTTTCTACAATTCAACAAATAAAAAAAGTGTAATTTTGAATTTTTTTTGTCCATATTATCGATTTGCATACATCACGGCCAGGAGCAAAACGTCCCTTTTTAAAGTTAATTTTATTGACGTGTACACAATTTTTCGGATGATTGGGCGTAAATTCACAAGGAGGTAAGATTAAACTTTTCACACCGTCAGCCAGTAGTATTTATAAATATCCCATGTCTGGTGTACACAGCAACAAAATAATGGGGTCTTAATTATAAGGCGGAAGTTAGTAAGCTAAGGCCAGGCCAGGCTTTTTAATAACTTTAGATAAGGATAGCACTTGTCATTGCATTCTAATAAAGTTTCACCCCAGTCTAAGAACCAAAAAAAAGCTGGTTATCTATATGTCTATTGTCGGATTATGGACGTAATAATTTTACTTGGTAAGTAATTGATCTGTGGACGAATAACTCGATCGAGTGAAACATACTTGTTACGCACTCTCGCTCGCACGCTCCGCCCATTCGGAACATTATATTCGGTAAGTTAAGTATAAGTTTTACCATCATACATTTTCGTGCATGCAAGGGATAGAGCACCTACTAACAGGTTCATAGCAAGTTAAATTACAATGAGACTATTTAAGAGGACCAAAGAGGAGAGGAATATTTCGGATGTTACGCCGCTAGTCGGCCGAGTCGGTTCGGTTACAATGTTATTTTCTTTAAATACTTATTATTCCAAAAAATGTTTGATCTTTTATCATTCACGCTGAATAATAAGGATCGAGTCTACCCCTACTATGTTGTTGGTGATAAATAATACAAACCGACTATCTTGTCGGTCTTCGGGCTGGCTCTGATTCTGAGATCGTCGTCTTCTCAACAAGCTGGAGGAGTCAGTTTGGCTCGCCTGGAGCTTCATCAACATAGTGGTGTAAGGCGTCAAGTTGTCACTCATGAAGGAAATGCGAGGCGGCTCAATCGTCGGCCTGTGGAGTGATCAGGCTCAGAATAATTTATTGCCTTCACTGTGTTTCAAAGTTGGTAATGAACAATAGTTTTATGTTTCAGCAGCTCCCATAACTGGCATGCAATAAATATTTTAAGATACTAATAACCTCAAAAATATATAGCGCGAACTACAAACATTAATATCGTATTACTAGTGTTTTTAACAGTATTATGTTATAAATTAAGAATTTAGAAGGTTAAGGTTCAAGTAAAATAACAAATATTGAAAATAATATCATTTTAACATACATTAACAGTCTTAACTTAATTTTTAGCAGAAAAAAAAACATTTAAATTGTAAAAACACATTTAGATAGAAGCCATTTTTTTAATGAAGTTTAAAAAGACGACCGTCTAAAGTCTTTATTTCAGTGGGAAAGTAATTAAATGCTTTGATAGAATTTATAAAAGCACTCTTATAATAAATAACATTGAATATGTTTGGTAAATTAAAATTATATTTATATCTATCACGTTGGCTTCGAACAGATTTCTTATGGGAGTCAAAGTTTTCCATATTATTTGTAATAAATATACAAATCTCCTGAATATAGATGTTAACAAGAGTAAGATTTTTTTCCTTAAATGTCTCTCAAAGCGAAACATAATACATATTGTAAATAGTACGAATGCACTTTTTCTCTAAGTATTATAAAGATCTTTCTCAGTTATTGGCACGTGACACTTAGCAGCGCGTTAATGTCACCTATCCGGTCAGTTTGTCACGCTGGTTGTTCGCAGCACAAGGATACAGTTGAACCAGTGGTAGATTAATTATTTGCTTAATTTTAAAGAGTAATTTTTATAATTCTATTAAATAGGCCGTTTTCAATTTCATTTAGTAACCTACATGTAAAGAAAATCTGTACTCATATAATAAAGCTGAAGAGTTTGTTTTGTTTCATTGTTTGAACACTCTTATCTCTGAAATTGGATATTTTGTTTGCGTATGATCGCAACACTCACGTGAAAGGATTGTATATCATGAGAACACTACCAATAGTATGGGAGTTACGCAGGCGAAACCGCGAGCCGTGTAGTATATTACATCACCATCTACACATATTATAAAATATCATCGCCCAAAAACGGTCTGTATGTGATCGATTTTTTCAAAATGACTGGTGTGGTCAAATGGTCATTGACACCAATGAATACAGGGATTCTCGAAAAGTGTTTAAGTGTATAACTTGTCAAGCTATCCGGGCCCTGATGTCCGGGTGGCTCGATATATCTATACTCTAGTGCCGGTGGTTGCCTGCTGACTGTTTGAGGTATTTACAAAAGAAAAAAACCCCGGTTAAGTGCGAGTCGGGCTCCCGTTCGAAGGGTTCCGCAACTATTAACAATAAACACGGTAGACAAAATAAAAGGTTTTGTGTGTGGATGACCTCTTAAACAATTAGTTTATTCTATACTTTCTGTGAAAATCTGTGAAAATTTAAACTGTCTAGCTACACGGTTTATGTAATACGGTCTAGTGACAGAAAAGTGGACAGACGGACTTCGGCCAACAGAGTTTTAGTAATAGGGTGCTGTCTTTACCCTTTGGAACCCTAAAATAAAGTTAAAATTTTTATAAGTTTACGAGGCCTACATCGATCGTGATTAACGTTGTACAAAAAAAAAACAAGTATTTTTTATATTTCTTATTAGTTATTATTATCACGGATATTTTACGGATTATTATCCGTGATAATAATACACTAAGCAGTAAACACACCTGCGTACCTGGTACCAGGCTGATTGATAACTGGCCGAAACGACGAACTTAAAAAAAGGTTATGCAAACAAAATTTATTACATTATATTCTATCATCCTTTCAAAAATAGAATGTCAAATTTGGGGTAACTGATTTTAAACGTGGGAGACAGTGCTGCGAAAACTCCAAAAGGTCTGGCCGTCCACATGAAGTCATGACTGGACATCCGGACATTATCAAAAAGATTCAAAAAATCGGCGCTCACAGTTGCGGCACATAACGTAAGCAACTCCTGTTAACGAATTATTTTTTTATAATTACACCAACATTTGCGCTTGAAAAAGCGTTGCGCGCGATGGCTGCCGCGTTTGCGCACTGTTAACCAAAAGCAACGCCACGTGGACGATTCGTCGGAGTTTTTGGCGCTGTTTAAGCGTGATACTAACGAGTTTTTGCAGCGTTAAGTGAGAGTAGATGAAACATAGATACATCATTATACTCATGAAACAAAGAACAATCTAAGCAGCGGACTGAGAGCGGAAAACCTGCGCCGAGGAAAGCAAAAACGGTTTTGTCGGTCGGCAAAGTGATGGCGACTGTTTTTTTGGGAAAGAGGAAAAACAATAAATGGAGAGCATTATGAAAGCTTGCTGCAAACATTTAGTGAAAAAATCCGAAAGAAACGGCTTCATTTAGCCAAAAAGAAGGTTTCGTTCCACCATGACAACGCAACTATGCACTCATCAAGGGTTGCAGTTGCCAAACTCCATGAATTGCGGTTCAAATTATTACCGCATCCCCCCCTATTCCCCAGATCTGGCCCCGTACGACTTCCACTTATTCCCGAATCTTAAGAAATGGTTAGGTGGCCGAAGATTTTCATCAAATGATGAAGTCATAGTCGCCGTAGACGAGTATTTTGAGGGGTTAGAGAAAACATTTTATCAAACAGGTGTAACGGCGTTGGAGAAGCGCTGGAATCAATGCATAGGGGTAGAAGGAAACCACGTTGAAAAATAAAATTGTTTTAAATAGATTATTGATGTTTTTCTTTGACTTTCGGATACTTATCAATCAATCACCCCTCGTATAATATGATTTCCGAGCCGCGGAAGTCACGTTAAGCCGACGGTCCTGCGCCTGAATTCTCTCCGGCCGTGTCGGACTGCCATCACATCGGAATAGGAGAAAGAGAGAATGTGCACTATAATACGTTGGCCAGTCTCTATAGAGATGGCCACCGTGCCCGTAATTCGACTAGGTGACATTATTATTAATATCATTATTATATATATTCATACCAGATCGAACCATAGAGCAACATAGGGTTACTTGGAATATTCTTATGATTATAGGTCATCTAACCCAGGAGCCCTCCCATGTGTAGTGACCCTTAAGCAACCGTTACGTCGGAAACTGCCTGCTCATACAATACAATGTAAAATTGTGACACAGTTTTGTAGCATTCATAAATTCATGGAGCATTCATTGCGTTATTGGCTTTAAGATTGATTGTGATAAATGATTTTGCTAGTGCAAAAAGTTAACGAAGCTCTTTTTACATCCTTCTAGAGTACAGTTGGTTGAGAATACCTTAGGTAACACGTGTTTTTTTTTTAAACTGACGTTCATTCTCGTGTACGATGCCGTGGCTTGATTTATAGTCCTTAGACATTTTTAATGTGATCCTATGCCATGGGAACAAAATCCAAACTCCAATACACCATAATCGGAGAGTATGAAGCATGAATGAACATGTGGACGGACTGCTGAGATCAGTCACACGAGAGCAGTCTGGTTGCGGGTGGAGTTGTACCGCTTACTCTTACGGGTATTTGATTGGGTATTTCATAGATTTATTTTCAAATACCGTATCAATCTGATAGTTAAATCGTTGACCAAATTGATAGAGTCGATTCGGGTGAGCACTAATCAAATTTGAAAACTCTATTGTGGGTTACCCATTCATTAGGTTTTCATAGACGTAGAAAGAAATCACGCGCGGGAAAGATATAAGCATAAAGTAGTCCTATCATGATAAGTGCTTAAATATTAAGCCCTTAGAATTGTGTAAGCGTATCAGAAGTAGATTACCACTTCGAAAGACTGACACTATCAACAAGTTAACTTTTCATTTGGGATTTCAGTTAGGTTTAACCAAAGACGGACTTAACCGAAAAAGGGCGGTTTTGCGGCCCCTGCCCCGCCCCGAATGCAACCAAATTCGGACTTTCTCTACTATCCTCAGTAGCACCATGGAATAATAATAATAATCAGTAATATCTGTGCGATATCGTGTCTCTAATGACTCAACGCAATTAGTGAGAGTAGGAAGCGTCGGGCGACGTGGCGCGGAGAGAGGAAGCGGCAGCAGTCGGAACGGACTGCTTCGAGCAGTCTCGCACGTCTTCACACTTGATTCATTTTCCTTTTCAAGATCAAGAGGGATCCAGACCGGAGCTCTGCTCCCTACTGGGTCGTCGTTTGCATCGAGTAGGCTCCGAAATTATTGGACCGTTTTGAAAATTTATTTTATCATTAAAAACCTTTTTTTTTTTGGTGACAAAGGGGAACGTATTTACTCATGATACCTGGGAGCACGTGTAGACCCCCAGACCTATGTTGGACTCGGCAATCGCCTTCAGCCGCTATTAATGGAGGGTCCAGGATCTACAGGCAACAGAACCCCTCCAGCGACATGCTGGCCTCTGCGAAAAGGCCAGACTTCACCCCCTCGGGAACTGTCCGGATATGCTATGACCAGTCCCCAAGACGCTGTGTCTTGATAAAGTGGATCGAGTTCCCATCCTGACCCGATACGGAAAATAGGAGCACTTCTGACGGCGCTGCAGATAGCGCCTCCTTCCCATTCGTCGTCAGCGAGGGAAGGCTTTGGCAACCTCCTCTCTCACCCGCTCAACGAATCTAAGGAAGTGTTCATACTCTAAAGCGTGCATGTGGTACGCAATACTCATTTCTTTCAGGAGGGCGGTCAAGCGGCGGTGTCCGCCGGATGACGCCGAGTTAACACGAATGCTAATTGTACAGGCACTCGCTCATCATTACAAACCTTTTTTTTTTTTGTTGACGCGGGGAAACGCATTTACGCGCCTTCACTGGCCCTGGGTGGGGTCCAGTGGTGTGTGGGGCTCGCGGCACATTATATAGTGCCGAATACCCACAAAAACCACCGCGAGTACCACCAGTGCCGTCTTTGATGAGTGCCTCGGAACAACAAATCATCAGGGCACCTCGACGGCAAGTCAGCCCCCGAAGAGACCGACGCCACCTCCACAGATGGGGTTGTCCCGCACCACAGGACAACCCCACCGACTTTGGGACAGTGCAATGAGGTGAGGTTCCCATCCTCGCCCATTGCCCCGTGCGCAAATGTGCCGCCACTTCTTGCTCTTTTGTCCCCTCTTCTTATAAGAGGGGTACAAAGAGCGGCACCTCCTCCTGCTCTTAAGTCCCCTCTTCTTATAGGAGGGGTACTAAGAGCTGCCACCTCCTCGGTTCAATTGGCTTCGCTCAAGGTGTCTCGGATAACCCCAGGCTACTGAGCCCCACCGCCACGACAAGGCTTGAACCATGGTGGGGATCATTAGAAACCTACATTATCAGTGATGAACATATGCTATATAACATTTTATAAAACGTTTTGATGATTATGAATACTTAGATAATGTAACCAAAATGTAAAAAAATATCAAAGTAAAACCTTGGCCGTAGAAATAATTATTGACTACTAGCTGTCAATACAACAACGTACAATGTTCACGATACGTGCGAAGCCTGGACCAAGGATCGGTTACACTAAATCGGTTAAAAGTACAGTTATCGTTGTGTTGTCGTTAGACGTGCGGGTCACGGTCTCAAATAGCATCCAAAAACATGTTGTATGATGACATTATTTCCTCGTAATAAATCGCTCGTAATGGTCGTAAACACAAACACATTTATAACAACGTGACTAGCACAGAAGATACTATTGTCATCATCAGTTCGTTGTCAACTGCTGAACTTTCCGCCTGACTCTTCCAGACAACGTGAAGGCTGTACGCTACTACGCTGTGTACTTGTACGTCAACGAATATGTCCATCTGTTCAACACTAACCCTGTCTGAACTGAGTCTGTGTAAGACCGGCGTAAGAAACTTAGCCGGTCTTTCATCAATTACCAATTAATTAAATATAAAAGAAGTATTGAAAAAAATAATCGTTCCATCTCAACAGATATTACGCGAGCAAATCTGTCTATACTAAAAAAGATAAGTTTACATACTTATCTGTGCAGTGTATTTAACATACATTTAGCTACGCATATATATGCTTATGCGTCGCTTTATTTTATCACAAGCATCATCCCGTGGTTTCTCCCGCGTAAGTCAGGATACGCGGGTGAAACTTAGTCATCCTAGGTAATTGGACTATTCAACACAAAAAGAAATTTTCAAATACGGGCCAGTATTTCCTAATGTTAGCGCGTTCAAACATACACACACTTCGGAAAAACGAATGTTTTCAGTATAGAATACTGTAATTTTAATGTTGCATAAAACTAAAAATTAAAATAAAATTGAATGAGGCCTATAAATTCATGTTTACGAAGCAGTATGTAAATCTTGTATTTCTCAATTCTTTTTTTAAATTTTTATGTGCAATGTTTGTAATTTTTAGTTCCTTTATTACTTAGGTATACCGTACATGTACATGGATATTATTTCATTTGGTATTTTTTTTACATTTGACTGTACAAAAAACATTGCAAATACTGGCCGATAAAAAATAGAAAGTGCAATAAAGTTTGAAAAAGTGAACTGTTTCATTAGAGGTCCAAACTGCCAAGTTCGCCGTAAAACTCAAACCTCAACTAAAGATGGCGTCTTAACATTTGTGACTCACGCCGTGACTCAGAGACATTTGATAACACCGGTTCGCTGTAAACGGTTGACTTGTTTACTAGTAGGCCTTGAGGCTTAAGATCCATGCCTAGCATGTCCAACCACAGTTCATGAGGACCCAGGTTTCATTCTCGGGACGGGTCAAAACGTTTTATTGTGATTTTCAATTTCTATAATAGCCCTGAGTCGGGAGGAGAGCGGTGTTACGCCCTCGTACCTAGGTCGTCGGCCCTGACCCCGAATCATCTCCTCTCGTTTCGTACTGCCGTTCCATTGGAATAGGATAATGAAGGAATAGAGAGTGCACTCGTGGCTGTGCACATACTTGTTTCGTATTATATGTGTAGGTGGCTCCTCTTAGAAGGGTGGCCAGTTTTATGTGCCGTCAAGAGCGACAGCGGAGACCACTTCGACGCTTTGATACGATCGCAGGCGAAATGTTATACTGTCTTGGGCTTCGCAGCGAATTTTAAACAGAAGAAACGAAACTGGCGAATACAGTCTCCTTTCCTAACCAAAGCGAAGACAGTGCAAAGACTTCAGTGGTAGCCGGGTGAGGTTTTGTTGCTATATACCACGGAGACGTTATTAAATACCTAACAATGTAATTATGAACTGGAAGCGCCTCGCGGTTTCATTCGCATACTCCTATTGGTCGTAGCGGGATGGTATATAGCCTTCAGCTTTCCTTGATAAGTGGACTGTCTAACAGTGAATATTTCTTTCAAATTTAACCAGCAGTCCCCGCCCGTGACTAACCGTTTAATGAACCAACAAAATCTTCAGCTCTTTATTACCATGAGTTGGTTATCATCTGGGACATAGTGTTCTGTTCATCTCAGGTCTGGACTAGGGTTGAAATCCGATGGCAGAATTTTTGACTTTCAACAAGAGATTTGCAAGGATCCTATTTTGAACACAAAGCATTTTTCTCTCCATTTTCATTAAGCCACATGAATTTGTTGTTCCAGTATTTAATACTTATGATCAAATTGTTCGAAAGCACGAAATTTGCTTCATTACAGGGGCAAGATGACGCATGGCAAATGTCTATAGGCGTAGTCATAAAGGCTCCGTTTTCTCATTTGCCCTCCTTTAATATGTTTACGTTACATTGGTATATTAACTTTATTTGCTGAATAAAGTTGAGTTAAGAACTGCAGTATCGTACATTCCAGTAGCATTTGCTGTGGCAGGCGTAGGCCGATGATTGCGCTGCCCCCACGCTTACTTGGCGATATGTCGCGTTATGATAATTAAATGGATCTGAATTCAATACTGCCCATATAGGAGAGGGAAAGTTGACCACTAACACACTATAGTCAAAATCGTAAGGGCATTCTCATTTCTCACACAATCTTCTACCTAGTATTGCTACGTAGGTACCCATTTTTTTGTAAACTTGGCACCGCTGTTAGTAAGTGGTAGTGTCATGGTGTATTCCAACGGAATTGGGCCGGTATGACCGGGGAGGTACCTCTAGCTCACATGATACTGCTGTAAAGTGACATTTTTCCTGGGGTTTGTCAGTGGTCCGTTAGAGCGGAACAGGAAAGGAGCACAACACATTTGCATAACTATTTAATATGATGTTTATGGGCATCGTTAGTTATTAAAAGGCTCCGGCTGCTTGTTTGTCTGTCTATAACATGTAATGTGGTCTGTGGTCTAGCGGTAAGCATATTCAGCCACAATCGTGAGGTCCTGGGATCGAATCCCGGGTCGGGCCAAAGTGTTATCGGGATGTTTCAATTTCTAATAACAGTCCGGAGTGAGGAAGTTGGCGGTGTTATGCCGCCGTGCCTCGCAGAGCACGTTAAGACGTCGGTACTGCGCCTAATTTCTCTCCGGTCGTGTCGGACTGAGGAGAATGAGCGAACAGGGAGTGAACTTATGAGCGCAAGTACTCGTTCCCTATAATATGACCTGCGCAATTGGCGAGTCTTTACAGAGATGGCCGCCGTGGACCAAATTCGGCTAGGACAACATAATTATTATGCTATAATAAAATTGCTTTTTTTGCATCGACAATACGGTTTATGAATTGCCAGCGGCCCATTGGCAGTAATGGCGGGAAACGCCTCTGCGCATGCGGATGTTGATGGGTGTCGGTATTCAATACGATGGCTCGTATTTCCTTCCTATGATAGCACTGACGGACCCTCAAATGTATTGCTGTCGCGTTTCGGGCCTGTTATGAGTCAGGAATTCAAATTACACACAAAAAAATCTACTTTGTTTATGGAAGACTACCGAAGAAAACTGAGTGTTTATTTTCCCCCTTCTGCAATGCGTATCGTTCATATAAATAGATCTACCCATTTGTAGATGTTTATAGGTACCTATGACACTACCAAAAAACATTGACTGTTCATTTCCCACCTGCGCAATAAAAAAAATTACAGTACAGAGCCATTTCTGTACGTCTCGTACACAAACTCTCCACGTTATGTAACTTAACCACTGCTATTTTGTTGCAAATATTTTCCTCAAAGCTGATAGTATCACAAAGTCAATTTGATACTTTTTAATGTGCCCTGTAGCGCACATGATACCGCCGTAACGCGATAGATATGCTGTCACGTGTCGTGTTTCCGGTGGCCCATGGAGGGAGAGAAGGGAATGATGGCAATATGTGCATAATAATGATATGGAATTTATGGGCGTCGCTAGATATTAAAAGAAGACTCGAACAAGTCATTTACCCTTATATACAACAAAAGGCTTCTCTTGTCTAAACTGTTGAATGAGCGACTGGTGTTACAAAAAACGATGCCAATGGAAATCGGGAGGGAGTATAAGTTAGTAAAAATAGAAAGATAACCTACAGGGGCAAGTAGTCCGAGCACAAGACTTATTTTTAGTATTAGTTTTTCTTACACTCCTACATTATCTGTATTGAACCATAAACCATAACCATGTAAAGCCCATGCTACACAATATTTTCTAAAACGTTTTGAACATTATGTAAACTTCGATAATGTAACAAGAAAGTTCGAGTGAAAAAGTATCAAAGTAAGAGCTCACTTAGCTGCAGAAATTATTGACAGCAGTCCCGGCAAATTGATTTTTTTGTCATTTTATCATCATCATCATCATCAGTCGGATGACGTCCACTGCTGGACATAGAATAGTGCGCCGTAGGTCACGGTGTAACGTTTACGAGGCCGTAATTAGAAGTTTAAAACTTTTATATTTAATATCTGAATTTTTGCTATATTTCGTGAAATATCATGGCCTACCTACAGTCCCGTTCGGGCTAGGCTACGAAAGAAAAATGACTGACTGAACGTGAGCCTAGGTGTTGGATGTCCTTAATTAAAAAATATCGGAGCTACTATATTTCGGCTAGGATATGCATTTGACTTACTGTTGGGTCTGTCTAGAGTACAGATGTTTGTACCTCGTCTTCCAGGTGTCGCTGTTCTTCCATACTGTATCAAACTTCCTGAAATTTTTATCTACTCTTACAACAGAACGCAAAGTGCTTTATAAAATATATTTAAAGCGATAATATTGTGTAAATGCATTCACAAAAAAGTATGACGTCATAGTAACGCTACGAGTCATAGTAATGTTCCGAATGGGTGGAGCCCGCGAGTGTAATGAGTCGCGTCTTTCACTCCATCGGATGATGTGTTCTTTTATAAGTGATAAAAACCGCCCAATATCTCTTAAATTATAGAAGGGAGAATTGTAAAAAATATTGGGATTATATAATTTAATAAAAACTTCAAATGAAACTTGGTTTGCACAAAAACGATTCGATATTCGAGTCCGACTCGCTCTTGGTGGGATTTCTTAATAATCGATATACCTCACAACATAGGTGCTAAGTTGAATTGGAATGCCATCACTAGGTCATTAGGTAGAAGCGTGTTTAAACAATGGCAGGGACCACGGTTTGTTGAAAGTAAAAGGTAAACAGGAACGAATAGTTGTGAGATGAACTTTACTCACATTTATACTTTTACGAAGGATTTTTGAAGTGAAATTTCTTTATAGACGTAACGATTTTTCGTGACACAAAAAAAATAGTTCAGTTTTATGAATTTTTAGCCATCTTTCAAGTAGCACCTATGTCGCGTTTCGTACGGAGAGTTTTTGGAGGCCCATTGAAGTAAACCGTGGAAGGAGGCTAACGCGCCTGCATAGCCTACGCGGATTTTCACCGGAGATTGTTCACTTGCTAACGTGGAATCCCTTTGGTCACTTGCATTGCAGTAAAAAATGTATATTGAAAAAAAAACAACCCGCTGATAGTGAAAATCCCCGTTCCAATATAGCAATATCCAATACAGCATAAAGTATAAATAGCACAGGAAATAGATAGTCCTCCTTCGCAAATCCGCTTAACATGTGTAAAGCGGATGTCATTACATCGGATGATGTGTTGGAAATTAGTTTTATTCATCATGAATTTGGCCCAATAGTTACGCCTCCCAAAACGTTTATCTTGAACTTAGAAGGGTTTCTCATTTGTCAATTAGTAGGTGTCGTGTTAGGACCTTGTCATCGCAATATATACAATGTGCAAGACAAGAATCAATTTCTTCTACGAGCCATAGATTCAAGTCAGGGCCTCGTTATTTTAACTACAGCGCACGAGATGCTCCGACGCCAGACTCGAGACATGAGGGACTTTGCGGTCTGTTTAGCTATGATAATAATAGTTAAAATTATCCATCTCATATCGGATGACAAGGAATCGGTCCCCCATTCGATCACGAACCTGGTCTCGTCGCCCGATAAGCGTCACAGCAATGATGACGCTCTATTAGGTTTCACATTGGTGCCACATTTCAGGTCCAACAAAAAAAGAGTTTCAACTTTTTCTTGTCCCTAAGAGGTAATTTGTGCATTGTCCAAAAGGGGTATATTAGGCTGGAGGCCTACCTCTCGCTCACAAATTACATACAGGTATATATAAAAATGAATCCCCTGAAACCTGTGTAAGCCCATAACTTCATAACAACTGTAGTCAATTTCAAAATAAATTTATATATTAGGTCGTACTTCCTAATAACTATGCGGCGGTCATGGGTGCCGGTAGCATGCAGCGCCTGTTAGTTCCTCCCCTATGTTGTAAAAAAATTCTACCTCAATGATCGTTTCGATCTGATTGCGTAGCGTCTCAACAGCACTACAGGATTTATATTATGCTATTAAGAAATTATACTGTAAGTCTATTTTTTAAGTCTTATAAAGACGTTAAATACCTTTGAGTGGAACATTACTTCTCAAAGATTAATTGTTAAAGAGTTAAATTCTTACTTAATATTACAATAAAACTACCTTTGCGGATTCTATCGCGGTTTATATGTAAAACTTTAATAAATAACAATAATAATTTAAATAAACCGTGATAGAATCCGTAAAAGTAGTTTTATTGTAATGAGTAACATTCGAGTAAATTTAAGACATCAATATTACTTATCATTTATTTCTCTTCGTTCGTCATCTTTATTATTCAGACTCTTGTTCCAATCAACTAATCTAAAAGAGTATCTAAAAATATGCTTATTCATTACTTACTTCATTTTGTCTAATATTAAATATTAATCGTGTAAATTTGTTTAGGTTTCAAAAACATTTTTAATCAGTGACATGACGATGTTGGACGACATGCATAGGTTTTAAATATAGTCTATGATCTTTTTTAAAAAGCTATTATTTTGATCCTATGGAATGTATTTAAGGTAATTTTTCTTTTTATTTTTTTATGTCACTAAATTCACAGACAATAAACATAAACAGTAACGTCATAGTATTTCATATTTGTTTTTTTGTGTATTTTTATATATTAAAAGTCCTTTAGAATCCATTAAAAAGTTTAAAGGGTGAAAAAATTCTCCTTATCAGATTGCTAAAATTTTACAGAGCGAGAATAAAGCGTTACAACTTAAGTTATCCGATTAGTTTATTTTTATGGAACTAGTGATCCGCCGCAGCTTCACCTTGAGTGAAAACCGCATGTCCGTTCAGTAGAGTTTGAAGAAATTAATTTCATACAGATTTTTGGGTCTTTGTTTTATTAGTATAGGTACGGGGTAACTATCATCTTAATATTCTATAAAACGAGCAGTATTAGCCTTTTAATGACTGCCGACGCTCATAGATCTCACAATTGTTATGCGTGTTCTCTTCCATCTTTCGTAAACCCAGGTGGACCACAAGATTTCCAACGCTGCACGAAAGCTGTCACTTTGTGGCGGTATCGTGCATGCAAGAAATATCTATCCCGGTAGTGCCGCGGCCAGCCCAACTCAGATGCAATGTAGCATGGCACTACAAAATTACTGTAAATTGTAATAGGCAATACCTATACATAGGTACAATGCACAGTTTAAAAAACTAACAATTATTGCTTATTATAAAATGTTTCATTTATAGCAAGCAATTCATTACTTAACGAGTCGTTATATAATTATAGAGACCAGGTACCAATATTATGTGTTTTCTGAGAGAGGAGCTCATAAATATTGAGAAACTATAGGGCCGGAGATGACAATTTTAACCACGTTAAAATTGTCTGTTATGTATCAGTTTTTTCCCATCACCAGACATTCAGACGTAGAAAATATGTAATAAGTCTTTTAGAATGTACTTACACTTCTGTATACTTACAACATACAAAAGTATAAGAATGAAAACAGATGTCTTAGGTAAGAAATAGTAATGAAACGGTATAGTCGTAAGGTATCAAGTTTAACTATGAGCATAGTGTAAATGTAGGGAACAGTGGTAGAGTGACAGAAAAAAAAATATTTTATAGCCTTACTAAGACTATTGAACTTCACAGTCTATGCAAAGTTGACCAAAAAAGCACGGAAAAAGAAAAATACATAACACTATATATAACTCTCATTGAGTTAAAATATTCTCTCAGATTACAGTTATTCAAGTTCAACGAAATAGTTGAAATTTAATAAATTATAAATATTCTTTATATTCTTTACGACGGTAATCAGAAAAAAAAACATGTAACTTTTTTAATAATTTTTTAAAATAAATTATTAAATAATTTAGAACAAAAAGAATGTAATCGCGGCGCATAATTATAATTATCAACAGGGTTCTAATGATTTCCGTCAAATTTGCTCGTACCGCGATGTAGAGTCAAAAATCTCGTGGGAGAGTTTGACAGTGTACATTTCTATAGGACAAAAGAACATTTGTTGGTTGTCAGTATTTGTGCGAGCACAATGATTCGATAAATAATTGAATTTTAGACTAGCGATGCTGGCGGGGGCGGTAAACGCTCGTCGCTCGCCGCTCTACCTCTGGTGACTAGTCGATTCCACCGCGATCCATCGCGCGCACGTCGCGCTCGCAATCGGTAAATGATAACGCGGCCTATTTAAACGTGTTAATTCTGTAGAATATTTCGTACTGTCAGTAACAGTTATAATTTACACGGATTTCGCATTAAAAGTTTGTAAATAGAATACGATAAATAAGAGAAAACTTAAACCGAATCTGTGATCATATGATCCTTTGGACGCAGTGGACCTTTCAGATGTCAGTGCTGTTATGGTGATTTAAAAAGTGCAACTGTGTAAGACGGATTATAGATGCTGTGCTAACTTTCTCTAGTGTTATACTAGAGATGTGATTGAACTTGTAGGATCCAAAGTGTGAGTGCAATGGCTGGTGTGAGTGAGGAAGGTGTTAGTGTGGAGGATTCTGGTACGGACAAGAGTCGGAAGGGATTGAGCGGCTCTATGTCAATGCGTACGCGCAAGTTGGGGCGGAGATTATCCCGTAGTATGTCAATAGTGGCGCTAAAATTACCAGAGAAGGCGCATAATATTACGCGTACTTCCTCGAAATTAATGAAATCGGGAAGCAGGGATAAGAAGAACAGATCCTTCGAGCTTTCCATCATATTGCCGGATAAAACACAGAAACAGGTAAATACCATTTTATAACTCTACGAAATCTGTCAGTTTGTTATCGCGAATAATATAAATTCACTTTTATGTATGAGATTACCACAATAAAAGAATAAAAAGACAAGAACCCAATTTTCTTTACAATGTAAAGAAACATCTGGTACTAACTTGACTGACTTTTTTTATGAAAAAAATTGCGATAAGTTTATATAAACACGTGAAGAGTCCTATACAATCATATGACGTAACATAAAGTAATGAAAGCAGCTCAAATATAATTTTATAATTTTAAACTATTTATACTTCCACTTCTTATATATACTATAATAATATTGTCGTCCTTGCCGAATTTTGGCTGCAGCGGCCATCTCTATTGAGGGAGCCGTATGCGAGGGACATACTATAGTGCATAAGTGTTTGCGCAGACACAAGTGCACTCTCTATTCCTTCATTCCCCTATTACGGCAATCCGACACGACCGGAGTGAAATCAGACGCAGGAGCGACGGCTTAACGTGCTCTCCGAGACACGGGGGTGTAGCACTGCCAATTTCCAAACTCCGGACAGTTATTAGAATTCGAAAAATCCTAACAGCACTTTTTTGTATGGTCCGGATTTTATTTACACCCGGGATTCGAACCCTAGACCTCACGTCTGTGAACATGCTTACCACTAGACCACGAGGCAGTTCTATTAAATAATTATATTCATAAAATCGGTCTAGCCTCTTAGGAGGAGTTCAAATATCAACACCGTGACACGAGTTTTTTACAATTACTAAGGATTTATTTTTGAGGCAGAAGAAAACTAAACCTAACAATGAGTTATGTCTATGTTGTTTTGTTTTGGTTTTAAAGTTCATTGTAATTTTTATGAAGAACGTTAACGATTGGTCATGATTTTAGTGGGCCTTGTCCCTATTGCATAAAATTACTTTAAATACTTTACCCCTTCACTGCGAGCAAAAATGTAGAGTTCAATAAAAGAATGTCTCTATTTCCTTATGCCGTGTGTAAATTCTTACACATCTCGTAAATAAATTGATATAGGCCATCACATCAAAAAATCATATTTGTTAACGCATGCTTTAGTAGTGATTGATGAATGATGCTATGAAACGATCTTGGCGTGCGAGCGCCTATTGGTA
>JAFELO010000286.1:336046-364184 GCA_017140195.1 Eumaeus atala | reverse complement strand
GCGTGTGTTTTCATACTTAACATTATTAATGAGTGGTTTAACTTTATAAAATTACTAGAATTCTTCATGAAATGAAAATAATGTGATATTAATTAATAAACAATATAAGCAATGGTTCTAAATTTTATTAATTGTTTCTATAATAAAGTAAATTGTGATTTTAAATATTCAGTTCGTTAGGTTTGTTATGTGTACAAGTAAATATCCATGTTATTAATGTTATTCTTTTGCCCATTGGCCCATCGGAGGGAACACGGAAGTGAGGGCATGAGTATTATGTGGATGTCCATGGATGCCGATAGTTTTCATGTTGCCGGGTTACCCCTATACTATAAAAAAACGTGAAAACGTTAAGTCTGAGTTGTATTCACTTATTTCTCGGTTTACCCTACACGTATATGTAATAAATGACGAAGGTGGTCTCTTGGTAAGTTCTGTGACAGATTTCTATCAGATTTGCAGAAGTACTTAAACGTTAAGGTCAATTTACATTAATTCGCTTAATAGTACACATATGTCGATTCCTAATAAGAATTTTCTATTCTGCCATTGTTAGTAGTAATATTTACACTCTTTGGATACGGCCAAAAACAATAGACAATCGCTTGGCAATCAGTGCCGTATTTGTGGTCGTACACTTCATATGGTACAACGTTTGAATTAAATTTTAATAATGTATGTATTAAAATATTGGTATTGTTCCGTTTCACTGCGGCTGCGGCTCTCACCCACTCCTTGGGTTTCTCCATTGATATTTTAAACGATTGCTTTTAGACGTCAGCCATTGTTTGCCATTGTCAATGGTGCGCTGAATTGCGGGCGTTTTACGCTGATTGTGCGACTGGCGGCTATTGGGCTTCCATTTTATATTGTGCATTTTATTGTTATGTCTAATTCGGGATAGGTTTGTTGACATGACGTAAAACGGAATGCATACTCTTGAGAAAGACGGGAAAACTTAAGCTACTATTCCAATGTGTATTGGAACGCCCAAACTATTCGATTCGTATGTAAATTGTAATTACAGATCCAGTAAATATGTATATAACTATAAAAGGTTATACAGAACCATAAACTGGTTCTGTAATAAGAGTTTATAGAGAAAAAAGTATAAGTATAAAATGCTAGAGCTAATTGGCTATGAGTAAGCAGAGGACCGGCCCTCGTGGCTTTAAAAAAAGAGCACATTTTACTGATAATGACGGTGAAGATCTACGATAATGCTAGGCAACCTTATCTACCGCGCGTGAGCTGGTCCTCTTTGGAGAGGGGAGGGGGGGGGATCAGCCCCGGTCCCTTCGGCCAAGATAATAGTTACGATGGTGGATCTAAAAGTTCGTGGCCTAACCTACATGGAGCTATGACATCTTTTTAAATCTACCGTCACTTGTTAGTATGTGTCATATTGATTTATTGTGAGTTTCATTCCGATACTGCACAATATAAATTTTCTGTGATTATTTGTTTGAAGCAATCTGACGCAATTTTCAATAATGGAGAAAATTGAACACCGTGCAGTCATTAAGTACCTCAATAAAAAGGCCTATCACCAAAAGACATCCATCAAGATATGGTGAGTCTGCTCCATCGTTTTCCAGTATCAAGAAGTGGGTAGCAGAGTTTAAGCGCGGTCGTGAGAGCATCAGAGGGGATCCTAGGAGTGGAAGGTCTAGAGGATGTACCACGAAAGAAAACATCGATAAAATTTGTGATCTCGTACTGGGTGACCGACGTTTGAACATTGGTAAGATAGCTGAGATAACAAACATTAGTTAAGGCCGGGTGCAACAAATAATAACGGAAGAGTTGGGGTTCCATAAGGTTTCTGCTCGCTGGGTCCCGAGGTTGCTCTCAGCTGAACAAAAACGAGTTCGATACACAATTTCGCTAGACTGTTTGGAACTTTTTGAGACTGATCCCGAGAACTTTTTGTCTAGATTTTTTACCATGGATGAAAGCTGGGTTAACCACCATACTCCTGAATCAAAGCAACAATCCAAACAGTGGGAAAGATCAGACTACACCGAAAAAGGTTAAGGTCGTTTTATCGACTAACAAAGTCATGGCTTCTGTTTTTTGGGATGCGAAGGGCATTATTTTTGTAGATTATTTACCGAAAGGTCAAACTATAAATTCTAGTTATTATTGTAACCTTTTACGAAGACTCCGGGAAGAAATAAAAGAAAAAAAGGCCGCGAATGTTGCGTAAGAAAGTTTTGTTTCATCAAGACAATGCACGTGTTCACACTTCGGTTGAAACAATGTCTGTAATCCACGATTGTGGATACGAATTGCTGCCCCACCAACCTTATTCGCTAGATTTAGCCCCCTCGGATTATCATTTATTTCCAAATTTAAAAAAAACATTTCGTGGCTCGAAATTTTCGACCAAAAATGTGGTGATAGATAGTAAACGATTATTTCGCCGACCTTCCGGAATCTTTTTTTTTTCGAGGGGATAAACAAGTTGCAGGTCAGGTGGAAGAAGTGTGTTGAACTAGATGGAGACTATGTCGAAAAATAAAAATAAATTTAGATCCACCTTTATTCCATTTTCTTGGTCGGGCTTAGAACTTTTAGATCCACCCTCGTACTTTAGCTAATCTTAAATAAGTATCAGGATGCATCCTTTCCATCTGCGGGAAAGGAGAAGGTTCTGTCTCTCTGTTGAACACAATTGAACCTAGACCATCGCCCGACGAGTCTTATAGTAACCGATGAAGATGAACTGGCCACATACTGGTCTGCATGGAGCAGTCAAAAAAAAAACATGAAGATCTTAAGGAAAATGTTATGTTGATACTCGCTAGCGAAAATCTTTAAAGACATATAAATCTTAAATAACTTTTATGTAGTTGATGATCTTAACATTTGACGCGAGTAATTTACTTTAAAGAAAAGACAAGACTAGGATAAATTTAACACGATACGTGAATTGCCAAAACGGGGTTAATAAAGTAGGCTGGAGACTTAAGTTAAGTTTTGTACGCCAATCCTGTTATTATGATCGTGCTAATGCGCATGGCATGCCCACAAAATGTTTTGCTCAGCTAACATCGACAAGTATATTTAGAGGTTGTCCTAACATTGTATTTTAGTGATACAAGTTACGACGCACTCGCAACATCTGTTCGTCTATAAATACCTTCTCTCGTGCAATTATTGTGTTACACGTAAAAGGGACTAAACTATTTGATTGTTTACGTAGGCGGTATGCAATATGGTTTCCAATTGTTTAATTGTTAATTCCCCCAGGAGACCTCTGTGCTCCGTGTTTTTTGTGGCGGTGTTATGTAAAACAGACTCGTACCAATTCGATATACACCTCTCGTACCGGTCGAACGATGAAATCTTACATATAGTGACACAGCTATAATATATGACTGACAGAATGACAAACTCACACACCGCTTACGGAAACGAGCCCGGGTTCGAATCTGTAAGACGTGAGCTTAGATAAATGTAGAAATAATATAACGCGATCTTAGAGAGCTCTAAAAATAAAAACTAAATTATGATCACGGCTTCTAGCCGATTTGAAGCGCAAATCGACCCCACCCGTCAGAGGGTGGGGGAGGAGGCCGGCCTCCTCTGACAAGCCAAACCGAAAGGCGAGCTCAACTATCCTTATACACGTCCCGTAACATTAAACGGCATCGTGCGCGCGCCGTCCCACTAGCGTGGGGAGGGGGACCGCTCCCCTCCCCTTTCGGTCCCAAAAATAATCACGATAGGGTAATGTCCAAAAATTCTGGGGTCTGTCCCCCTATCGTCTACCTAAAACCAGAAGACAAAAAATTCTTCCGTAATCAGTCGAACTGTTAAGGCGCCAATCAGTAGGAGGTCCCTCCGAAAAAAAAAAACAGACTCGTGTTTTAGATATCGGATCAGAGCACACTTTGCCAAATCAGCTTGTCATAATTATATTCCCATTTCACGGGCCCTCAATACCTAACTCACCCACCTGGACTACTGGTGCTATAAGCCGCCATTGACTCCGAACAAACATCAGTGCTCTCGTTATAACCGGCAGAACTAAAATATAAGCTAATGCGTATCATGCGCTAAGAATTTGACAATCCGTAGATTCATGATCTATGATCAAAAGCTTGCGGATCCTTATTTACTTCCAAGGCGTCCCAGTCTTGTCTAACATTTTTGATAGATTTTCTTCAATATCTATCAGCTATCGTACCTACGAGATGTTGCAGGCGACTTTATCTGCGTGGAATGTGGACTACAGATAAATCCACGTGCAAATAATATTCTTGTATGGGCACTTTTTGTGAATGTCAACTAGGTCGCCCCAAGCGACTGAAAATGAGTGGTCACTGAAAATCAGCGCCAAGTCATTTGCTTAGTGTAGATAAGAAGTGTAGGCAATTGTACCAAGTAGTGCACAGTACCAAGATATTTCCAATAACTCTATTGTATAATTACTTTGTGTTATTGTGTTGCGATGAATAAACTTTTTCTCTTTCTTTCATTCATTCTTTGAAATAGTATTTCAATAGGTTATGTGTCACTCTGAAAATTGAACATTTTTGGCGTAATTAAGTTGCAAATATCCATCCATACAACTTTTGCATTTATAATATTAGTAATATAAGATTGAGATCAGTGCAAATAACAATGATAGTGATCTCTACAAAGAAACGGTCGTGCATAAAAACGAAAAGCGTGGCTTTTTATTTGTTGACAGATAGCAACGATTTCTTAGAAGTTAGACTAGGATCATAATATACATTTCAGTGGTTATGGTTATTAGCAAAACGTTATACGAAAGGTTTTTAGACGCATTCTATACGCCAATGCAAATAATTACAGTATTCTGGTGTCAAAAAATAAAAAAAAATTTTGAACGTTAAAGCTTGTAGGAGGAGCGAGGATAATTAAGCTGTAACGCCTATGTAACTAATTATGAAATAAATACATGAAAAAATAAATATACGGCTTAAAAAAGCAAGCACAGACACAAAAAGTTATGAAATAGGACATGTGAGAAGCTTCCGATTGTAGATGGCGGTTAACCGCGAAATGAATATGCTTGTACAATGTTCATAGTGTCGCCGCGTTTGTAGCAGTAGGATGGTATAGAACACAAAACTAGTACTACCAAAGGTATATCATTTCCAGATGAAGATAATTTAACTGTACGTTAGTACAATTATACTATAATTTTATTCTGCATTAGTACAATTAAATTATATAATTTTATTCTGCATTAGTACAATTAAATTATAATATACAAACTTTCGCACTTAAAATTATTAAATTATAAGTGCGACAGTTTGTATATTTGTTGTTCATTCGCGCCAAAACTACTGCACGTATTTGGATGGTATTCGGTACGGATATAGAAAATAATCTGGAATTAATAATAGCATAGATTTTATCATCTGTTTAAAAATCTGTGAAGAAATTAAACTGTCTAGTTACATACAGCCTGATGACTGAAAAACGGAGAGCGGAGTATTTGTATTGCGTTTTTAGGTATCTTTGGGTGGTGAACTCTAAAAATCATTTGTAATTCCGCCACTCCCGCTAAACCACTGCATCACACCCGGTCTGCCACCGGTGCTTAAACGTATTGAATCACGACTCCGCTCTTAATATTGCTAATGTATACTTAGAAAGTTGAGGTCACACATGTTTAACCAATCGGAACCCTTGCTGTTCAAGGTTTGCCTTCCTGAATCCAACCAATTCAGTTCCGGCTTTTAATCACCTAATTTTTGTTACTTATGCAATGAATCGAAATACTTTTACATACATACACTGTCACATATTCAATTTTCAATTTTTCTTCAACATTGTCATAAAACATTTATGTATCTTGCTGGATTGCAGAGGCATTTTTGCAATTCAAAACGTGTTGACAGCCAAAGTCCTAATGCAAAGTTTAGGCTGTGTACTCGTAGCAGCAGCCAGAGATCCACACGCCATAGTCACAAGCTGCTTGCAGCCAGCAGACTGCGCAGCTCGTGCGTACTCAAATCTACGTCAGATTTGATTAGGAAAGAAGGAATCAAATTCTCCTTCATTATCCAGACAAGCTCTATTGCTTTAGAAGCTATTGACAGCTCGTCTTTCAACATACGTGGTCGTCGTACTTACCCGTGACCACTGGATGTATAGCTACAAGGATACTTAGAAACATGATCATGATAGATACAGATTTTGCCTAAGGATTACACAACATATTACTAATTCTTCATGGTTTGATTTGAATTTTTTCGGTTTTGATCGTGTCTGCAACTTATTTTTATTTATAAAACGACAGATAACAAAAGGTACGTGACACTAAACGGTCCACGGCCTCGCTGATTGTTCTGTGGCTGGCATTTACAATCAAGGTTAGGCGCACCAATACTTACTCGTTCGTTACTGCTTACTGTATTTTTTTATGTCCACTCCGATTTGATTTTGAACTAAAAAACGCCGTCTCTATTTTGCGTAACAGATATGTTACAGGCGAGTTTCTAACCTGTGTTGTCGCTTAGGTTTGTGAATAGGAAGTGTAGCTTTGTACGTTCCTGAGGCACGTTCCCTCTACACCGTGATGATTGACCACTGCGCTTCGCAGCCCGAGCAGCGCTCAAAGCCATCCGATGAAGTTTTTTGTCTGCTCTATGCTGACGGAAGTTCCCCGCAGATGGGAAAGATGCACCCATTAGTTAATTAAAATTAGCTAAAGTAAATATTATTATCTTAGCCGTTGGGACCGGGTCTACTCGCCCCTCTCTAACGAGGGGGACAGCTTACGCGCGGTAGCTGAATTTGGCTTTGCAGTATCGTGAGGGTTGGAAGAGCTGGTTGAGCTATCATGACTAGTAGGAACCGCCCCCTGCCCCCTCCACCATGATGAATCCGATAAGGCTGTATTGAGCTTTTCTTCACTTCCATATCAAAAGCTCAGGTCCGAAAGAAAAACACCGTGTATGTGAGTGATCAAGATAGATACCGTCGGGCTTATCAGCTGCCCCGGAAGGCTTCCATTGGGCATACGCAAAAATACAGTGTTGCCCTATTTCGCTCCTCCCCTGAAATGGGCCACAGTAACCTGCCCAATATTTTTTTTTAGTAGACGGGCAATCGGAGCCATTTTACGACTTCCGACGCCCATGAACATCAGCGTAATTAAGCATAATTAATTGCATACCTTCCTTTCCACCTCTCCCAATGGGTCATCGTCTACTCACAAAATACACGAAATGCGACACCGAAAATGGCACTTTACGCCAGTATCATTTAGCGAGATATCTCCCCGGTCGTGTCGGGCAATGCAGCATGACACCACCTCATATTGGTTACTTCCCTTTATCTTCGTTTCGATTCAAAACGTTGCAATTGCGAACAATAGTTCCCAGTTTATCATAGCATTTACCGTAAATGAGGATGGACGCCCACAGAAGATGCATCGAAGATGGACGGCGCAGCACGGAGCGCAGGAAATGCCGCATCATGATATTATAATAAGTGTCTAACGTCTGAGTTATACAAGATATTATCACTTTAGGTAGAACTTTTTAGAAAGGCTTTGTGCGTTTTCTAGTATGAAAGGAATTATTCACTTCACTTTTTTTTTGATGCTCTCAAACGCGGTACGAGTTATTCCGAGTAATTCTAGTGAATGTTTCTCTTATTATCTATTATGACATTACCTTCGAAACACCAGCGGTGTTCCAGCCACGGGACAGACGTGGTATTATTAGAAGATTTTGACTATATGCTATGATGCTATTACAGAACAGAGTTGTGCGGATGTTCACTTGGTACCGGCGTAAAGTGACACCTACGGTGCCGCGTTTCGTGCGTTTTGTGAGTAGCCCGTGGTTCATTGGGGGGAGATAAAAAGGAGGGCAACGCATCGGCATAGTAATTATGCTGATGTTCATGGGCGTCGGCAGTCGTAGAAAGGCTCCGATTGCTAGTTTGCCCCCTATACTATAAAAGGATTTACATATTGGCAAAATATCACTGCACTAGGACACACTGTATCGCATGAAATTTTGTATCAGTTACAATAAAGAATTACTATTTGTAGTTAATAAATTATACGGCCTAAAATAGTATTATGTGCACAGTTAGTTAATATAAATTTGGGTAGTAATTGTTAGTTAATATAAATTTAGGTACTATTTGTTAGTTATTATAAATTTAGGTACTAATTTTTAGTTGTTATAAATTTAGGTTAACGGTACAGATGCTACAATTTTATTAATAATTTATAGCTAGTTTCTACAGTTCAGTTACTTAGATACTGGAAGTAGAAGACACAAAAACAGTCTAACAGTTCAAGAAATAATGTTTAAGACATTCTCTTCAAAAACAATTCAGTTTTTTCATAGGGCCACGTCAGTAGTTCTTCGAATATTTTCAGTTTCGCCTCTTAGACAGACAAATGAATTGGTTTTTTCATATTTTATTATAAACAAAGTTTGGTGTAAAAGTCATGATTAACAAGCTATACTCTGCGGTTTCGACGTGATAAAAATTTTTTTTTTCATGACTACTACTAACCTAACATCAAATTGTTAAATAACGGAGGTTAATATAAATGTCATTATTTAGTTTTGTATTAGTGTAATGAATAAAATAATAAATAACTTAATGACTAGCAGATAATAGGCGCTAGGAGACTGAGTTGCAAAATACGTAGATACCTACTTGGTAGGTACGTAATTATTGAGTATAAAAATAAAATTGTTTTGAATACAATAACGTGACGTCTGTATGTGACATTACTCAACATCAGTTGAAAGTAAATAAAGGTGCTGTACATCTTATCACCGCACTATATTAGAGTATTGTGAGAAAATAAAGGTGCTGTACATCTTATAACCGCACTATATTAGAGTATTGTGAGAAAAAGTGATCAGGAATGTGAACTGGATGGACTCCGATCACGTTTAGCCAAAATTTGTGGAGCTCAGTGAAAAATAAAAGAAGTTGTCATACGTTTTGTACCTGGCCAAGTTTCCGTGCCGGTGTGTGTATTTGCGTCTCTTATTAATATTGTGATATTTCATTGCTCACTTTTATAGAAGTATTTAAACTGGGAATGAGCAGGTCACATTGCTCGCAGAACTCATGACCGTTGGGGAAGGAAGGTTCTCGTGTGGCGACCGCGCACCGGAAGACGGAGTGTCGAATGGCCGCCTACCCGGTGGACTGATGACTTGCTTAAAGTGGCGGGTAGTCGCTGGATACAGGTGGCTCGTGACCGTGACCTATGTCGCTCTATAGGAGAAACCGTGTTCAGCGGTGGACGTCGTCCGGTAGATGATGATGATACAAACGGAGGCAGATCTCTTGATAGTGATAGCCCTGAGGCAAACCTATACTTCCTTCCTCACCCGCTCGATATTCCGTATTTTTACTTACCACACGAAACGCTACAACATAGCAAACATTTCACGATAATGTCATGTGAGCGGTACGTCACCAGTCGTGCCTGTAGGATAACAGCAAAATATATAGAGCTATTCCTGAGGGAAGTTTTAGTGTAGAATTTGTTATGGTCGCGAGCCAGCCCTAATTGTAGTAATAATTATCACAATAATAATCTGTTTATTTATCACACCACCTATCCCTGTTGCAGGTTGGTACTATACAACGGAAATATTTTTCATATTTTTTACGTAGTACGAGAATCGACTACTATCTATTTTTCATACCCCTAAGTGCTTAGAGTTTTTCACACTTAACATTTTTTTTTAATGTTAACACGTTAAAATGACAAGTAATTCAAGTTATGACAGTACAACGTCTGTCGGTATAGCTAGTATAAGTAGATATTTAAGTTCTTTATTATTGAAATAAACATTATAGCTATACAAAAATCCATGGCCTATGGGGGATTCGAACCCGCGACCACAAGCGAAACGCCCACGGGATAGCCGCTTACATTACCACTGCGCCAACCGGTTGTTGAATTAGAAACAGTCACTAGCGAAGGCGGGGCGGATCACTAGTAGATATCATAGGCGGTAGGCATCAGTGAAAGTTATTTCGCAAGGCTAGCGTGCTCGCCGCATACGGATGCCGAAAAGCAGTCGGAACAATTAGATAGCTAATGTCGTGACGTCCATAATGATCACGTATTAGAAATTTAATTATAGAACAATGGTGGCAAGGACAGGAGTGTGGCCTTCGAATGGTTCTCTAGATTATTTTTAGCCGCACACACATTTACACCGGTATCCCCTTAGGTGTGGTCTTGGGAGTGACCAAAGTTTGCCAAACACTAACTTCACACGACTTTTGCTTCTGAATTTACACGTATGATGTCTTTTACGTTCCCAACGGTTGGGATAGTTACATGTTTTGAAAGAGATCCAACCCTCGTGAACTGAATGATGTACAATAGATAGACGGTGTTGTGGGCTGTGGCACTAAATGTTACATTAACATAATAGAAACCATCCAAACCATGTCGAGATCGCAGTAAGTATTTCAGCTGATTGGCAACAATTTAATTTTGGATACGAATTTCACACAGTTCATTCCTAAGCGCGCCTACATTTCGAGATGAAGAGTTCATCATTGCTGACTCAAACGTGTAACTTATGTAGCTTACAAGCTCACCGGAGGCAGCTTAAAGCATCAACAGATTTTTAGTAGATGTTTTGCTGCTTTGGGGCCAGTTTTGTATTGCTTTTTTGCGTTGTTTTTGTTTTCAGTTGGCAGTCTCATTTTTTGTAGTTTTCCTTTTTTATTAGTACTCCAGTAGTGATAATCATGACATACCTGTCTGGAATCCGCGTGCGAAGTCTTTTAATTTTATACTCGATTGTACTATTAGAAAAAAAAATTCACTAATTGCAATGGCGTCGCTTAGCCGCCATGTTTGTTTTTTTTACGTCACCTATCTAAGAACACTTGTGCTGCTAATAAAAATTTGATGGTAACTCATTTACGAAAATCCATTCCAGAGATATGGTGTAATGAGGAATACTACAATGCATACATACAAGATACGCGCTAAAACATAGGCCATTTCTCCTGAATACCCTAAAATGCCCAACACGATTGTTGTGTCTTATCACCTTGTGAGGTACAAACATAAGCCTCAAAATCCTCAAAGTCCAGCTTCTATGGAACAAACGACGCGGAATAGGCAATGTCTGATAACGCGGGAGAGAGTTAATAAAATGAGGTAAACGGCTTTTTAATTGGCTGCCGGGGAGAGGACATTATGCAACACACATATTATGATAATACGATAATTATCATAACACAATATTAAAGGAGCCTAATAATCCATCATCAACATCAGTGTGTCGTTTATATATAGATACCTATATAGATAAACACGATTATATATACTAACTAGTGATCGCCCAGCTATCGAAATTTGATTCCAATCTATACAATATTATAAAGAGGAAACATTTGATTGTTTGTTTGTTACAATTAAATTACTTTTATGAATTCTATCACGGTTTATTTAATTATTTAACTACCGTTTCAGTAGCTTCACAGCAACCATGGTCACGGGTGGACTCCTCATAAAAGTAGTTTTATTGTAATGGGTAACATTCGCGTGAACTTAAGACATAAATATTATTTGTTTATGTTCATTTGCATTGAATATGATTAGTAACTATTGGACCGATTTGAAAAAATATTTTACCATTAGAATCTTATGTTATCGCTGATTAACATAGGCGTTTTCTAAAACGGTATCTAGGTCATTATGCAGATGTTACCAACTTCAAAAGACACTCTGAAGATCCAGTTATTCTTATTTGGCATATAACCGAGTATAATCACCGCGCCGACTGCCGACGCGCCTATTATCCATAGCCATGAATTTGGCATGAAAACAAAATATAAAACTTATTATATATGTCGCAGTCGGATTATCTAAATCGCCGTTTTTCATTACGGCTAGTCATTTTCAGAAACAGGGCCGTTTTGTTTTGTGGCGGGTAAACGATTAGCCGAATTGAATACGGCTGTGTGAAATTGCGCCAGTAAGATTTCGCCGTTATACGACTTCTGGATTATTCGAATTTTAACGACGAGTGTTCGACGTACAATTTCTTAATTGAGTATTATCATTCAGCAGCGCCCCGCGGCTTAAATAACTTATAAATTTTTAAGTGGCCCAATTATTTATCAAGTAGATTTTTGTCACGTTTTTTCATAAGTATTACTGTAATGATTATCATAATATACCTTTCTAAAATCCTTGTGCTGAGCCTTTTAATTTGATATTAAACATTTTCTTATTAGTAGGTACCATCAACAATGGCGTCGCAGTCGCCATGTTTGATTTTTTTAAGTCACCAATTTACGAACACTTCGGCTGCTAAGACAAATATGACGATACCTCAATTATGTAAATCCTTAGCGGGGCTAGTTTTATGGGTAATAAAGAATATTACATTCATACATACATGATACGAGCTAAAAACAAAATCTTTCCTTTGCAGTCGGCTAAATGTTATACAACACTTCAAAAAAAAAATGTTTAACTAAAATAATGTAAAATAAAGAATATTACATTCATACATACACGATACGAGCTAAAAACATAATCTTTCCTTTGCAGTCGGCTAAATGTTAAATAATAATTAATACAATACTTAAAAAAAAGTTTAACTAAAATAATGTAACTGTTGAATCCATTCTCAAATCTTCAAATTATAATACATAGCGAAGTTATTTTTGTGTATGTTATATAATTATATATGAAACTGACTTATTCAAGATGAAAGTAGATCGAAACAGTATTTTTTTGTAAATGTTTACTCAGTTAAATGTCTATATTACGAGTTAATAGACGTGGACGCTAGTGACCATAGATACTGAATAGAGTGCATATAGAGAAAGAGAGAGACCGATTTTTATTATTATCATTTTTTGTTACAATAAAACTACTTTTACGGATTTTATCGTGGTTTATATAATTATTTAACTAGTCCACCCGTGACCGTGCCGCAGTAAAGCTTCTGAAACGTCGGACCATTTAAATAATTAAGTAAACCGCGATAAAATCCATAAATGTAGTTTTATTTTAGTGAATAACATTCGCGTGAACTTAAGACATCATATTTTACTTATACTTTTATAGCATATATTCCACTTACAATCAGTCATCAGATGTTAAAACAGGAATGTAGTATTTTAGGTGTGACAGAGTGAGATCCCTTTTACCCGCGGACCTCCAAAAGTCCCTCGCAATGTCATATTATCACCAATGCTGGGACGTGATTGATCATTTACATGTTTCTTCTTGTTTTCTAGAGGTATGTTGTGACGGACGTCATTTTTTTCGCTCACGGGCGAGATGTCACCGGAATCCTGAATGAAGATACGCCTACCGCGTTGATGCAATATAACTCACACAAAATAGAAACGCAACTTGAGAAATATGAAATATTTCACAAAATATGGCAATAATGCACTGTTTAAAAAAAAATAGAAATTATAAATTTTAATTACGGTCCTTCTTTTATTTCTTGTCTTGGTAACTACAATGACAAGAAAAAAAAGAACAACGTCTGTTGGGACCACTAGTTCCTGTGGCCGCAACATAATGATTTATTTTAATATTTTTTTACACACTTGGTTTTTCACTGTTTTTTAAATATGGTCTATGTAATGTAGAATTATAATAGTATAATAATTTTTTAAATCAGTTCAGTAGTTTAAGAGCCTATTCCATGCAAACAAACAAAGAATCAATTTGATGACCGGCTGGCTAATATATGTTTCTTAAATACATAAAACACAAGCACTTATGGTATTTATCACAGAATTAGGCTAACGTGATTTGATAATTCAAATGTTTCCTGAAGTAACTTATTACCGAACGTGATGAATGTATCATGAATATTACCGAACGTGATGAATGAATGAAATTCAAATCGCAACAATTCTAGTTTCACTTCAGTTACAACTATGAATTAGGTTATCTCTTGTAAATCGTAATTATGGATGCATGAATGTGTGGTGAAACTATAGAGATAATATAGACAGAGAATAGATGCCATATACAGTTAGTTATACAGCAACTGGCCGTCTTGGTGAACATAGAAGGAAGATGAAAACGTAGCGCTTTCGTTGTCTTGATAATCTCGCACACGCATTGCGCAGGGAGAAATGAATGAATAAAGGGAGACAGAGAGCGTATAATTTTGCTGTCTCTTTCGACTTATACAGATGCGTTTTAATCCGACTTCCCTTTTCTATCGTATTTGTAATATCTCTATGGATGAGACCCGTGTATATTTGTATGAGGCACAGGAAGAGGTGACATTGCAACCGAAGCGGGCTGGCATGACCGCCTTAACAGAGATGGCTATGCGTTTAGTAAGTAGCCGGTAGTCCATTGGAGAGATGGGGTGAAATATGACGCATCTTCATAACCTTTTATAATTGTTAACAGATGTAGGCACTAGGAAGTCATTACAATAAAAAGGAAGGAATGACTAGGAAGTCACCAAATGACTCTTATTTCTCTCACCTAAATATGACATAAAACAATGCATGAAATAAAACAAAGATAAGAGATCCGGCTGCACATTTACCACGTGTGCAAAAACGCTATAGTTTCCTAAGAATAAATGCGTTACAAAAAATCTTAAGCGATAATAATATTTCACTGGAAATCATGTATTCCTCGGTTAAAGCATTTAACTGAGGAGTACATGATAGTCAAACAGAGAGCCCAGCAGAGAACAGATCATCGAAAAGTCTTTATCTGTTCTCTGTCGGACAGACAAAGCCTGCTCATATCTTTGTATATACGTACGCTGAGATGGTCGATACTCTATCACTCACCCTCAAACCGTATCGGATTCTGTGTGAAGAACAACATCCAAACTGGGGCATGGTACAACACGCCTGACCTACACAGAAGAAACATTTTGGCCCTTCAATAATACGTTTATGTTTTTGAGGATTACAAGAAAATAAATGTGTACTCTATGACCGGTATAATCGGTAAATGCAATAAAATTCCCGTCACACATAGTTTTCATTGGAAAGTAAAAGAAATTGTTAGCATCTAGCTTTCATGGTTCTAGTAACCGAGTAGAATGTTATGTGTAAATAGGCGTATAAAAACTAATAAGGCGTCGTTCAAAGGCAAGATGACTATCACTTTTCTGTGTCGGGCAACCGGTTACACGTCCAGGATCGAGCTGGACGCAGAGAGCCTAAGGCTCAACGCAATCATTGTGTAGTCTTAACTCTTTTTCATGTCTTTGCTTATGGCCATTTGAATTATCACTTTAAATACGTAAAGCGCTCTTTATGCTATAATAATAATAATAATATCTGTGGACTTAGCACACCAGGTTAGCCTAGCCCAGTGCTTAGTACTGTAAGTACATGTGTTACAGGTACTAGACAACGGAAATATATTTAGTATCTTTTTACACACTTAAGATTTTACAATAGAAATACATTTATAAACTTTCATGTCTTAGGCGGGATTCGAACCTCTGACACAGCACGCGACCTAGCCGTCATATTTCCAACTGTGCCAGCCGGTCGTCAAATTTAATTATTCTGAAGGGAAGGTAATTCGACATGATTGTACAGATAATGCCACGGGAGTGTAGTGTCACTGACTCCCACGCCTTGGTCTTGTTACGCAGTTCTTTCAAAATCAATGCCACTTTGGAATAAGGTTTGACCCGTGAATTGAAATCGGGCTCAAACCGCAGTGGAACAAGTTTGCTACTAGAAGTGGTATGTGAAATTCAAAATGGTATGGAATATTTTAAATCTATATCATAACCATATGTGTCTAGTGTGTTTGTAGCTACAGGAAGTACACACATTAAGTTTAGAAACAAATTGCATTGGACTTTTTTGTTACCTTAATTTACTGTTTAAAAAGGAGGTGTTGGTCGAAAAAGCTCTGTATATGCTCTGTGCACGTCAAAGCAGGGTTTTTGTCTGTTTCACAGTTTACAGTCGTGGGCCTAGTACTGGTTATATAAATGTGTAGTCAATTCTGATGGTAGTTCGTTGTTGACTTTAACGTGTTAACAAAATTCAATCTTGGATTTATTTATGTTTGTCAGCGCTTCTTGTAAAGTTTACGACTATTAATCGGTTTTAATTACAGCCATGGTATGTTGATGTTATGGTGACCCCTTTGCTGCAGTGATAGTATTCGATCTATATGAATAGGCACTACATTCTGTCCGGAGTTGCTATGGTCCAATCTAATAAGTATTGATCGTTTGATCTATTCTTTTCTATGTTTTCTAAAAGGATCAAGTCCACAAATAATTACGACCCTCTTAGAATATAAACAGATCTAATAATTGATTTTGATTTATATTTAAATATTAATATAACGTGTATAGACTGCATAGACAATCGAATATTATGTGTGCCCGTCCTTAAAATATCTTAAGCATCTATCATTAAAACTCTTGCAAAAGATGCAATAAATTCGAAAACGCGCATTACTTTTTTTCTTCTTCACAGTTTTGAATATAGTAAAAGTCTTACCTTATTATTATGGAATTACGTATTGAACATTCGCACTATTCTGGGGTGGGTCGGTGGTATAACATAAGTGCATAGCTGTCACTTGACGGCGGTGTCATGTTAACGAGAGGTTCTTCCCCGGCCCAATTCAGCTGCAATGTAGCATGGCACTATCACTTACTCAAATATATAATATCATAACTACAAATTTCTTTAAGGATTTTATGAATACTCTTCGTGTACTATCACTCCAAAAGTCTAGTTTCTGAAGGAGAAAATCTGTTACTATGGTCAGATTTATCTTAGACATTTTCTTCAGTAAAGCCAAGGTCACGGTGGCAATAGTTCTTTTGTCTTTGTCAATTATGTCAAACGTTTTCTAATTCCTAATTAACGAAGGATAGTTTCGATGACTAAGAAAAAACAACGCCAGGGTTGTCCACCTTTTTTTTACATTTTTTGGTCCCAACTAAACAACATCGGAGTTTAGTGTTTACGTTGCTGTGGCACGTGATTATGAGTGAATAATCGCCATAAAAATGTAAACATGTTGAATGAGTGAAAAAAACTGCGATTATTATCTGTGTCGTGCAGACAAAGAGAATTTTATAGTATAAGGGGCAAATGAAAAATATCTTGATGACTAGTGAAGTTCACAGATGTCCTCATAATTGTTATGCTAACGTGTGTCATCTTTTCCTCCTGTCCCCCAATTGGCGACCGGGAACTCATAAACCGCACAGGACGCGGCATCATAGCGGTCTATTTGAGGCGGTATCGTGTGAACGAGAGGTACCTCCCCGGTCGTGCCGATATGACGTTTGAATTGGGGTTCCGGATATCTCATGCGCCTCGGCTAGGGGAGCTTTGGGAGGTGGTCTAACCGGTGTCTTTAGAATCCTCGTGTATTGTTTTGTTTTGAGATTGTTTTTCACGTTTGTTTATGTTTGTTGTATATTGTTTATATCTAACGGGTTTTAACGCAATACTTAAAGTTTTAAATTATTTCCATAATGGAATCCAGTGATAAGTATAAGAAAAAAGTCGGGGTTTACAGTCGGATCGTGTGGCAGTTACTGCGAGTGTTGTGTGCCGGGACGTTTCGAAAAATAAAAAAGAAATCGGACGAAATGGGGGCGGATGCGCCTACTACTCATTCGCAATAAGGGTAGTCGTTGTATTGATCTCGCGCCACAGCAGCTTTCATCACTTCACGTCAGTCGGCTCGTGACCACGGCTAACACGTCGAGCGAAGTATTTACAAAAACTTTGCCAGTACATCTTTTATTGAGTTTTGGTTGGGGGCCCGTCCTGGCTGGGTTGTCCTTTTGGCAGCGGGTCCATCTGGCTGGAGGCTCCTTTTGGTTGGTGACTCCTTATAGCGAGAAGCCCCATACAGCTGAGGGCTCCTTTTAGTTGGGTTCTCCTACAAGCTTGGAGTCCCGTGGAATATTGCCAATTTGTCATCTTGTAATTGCGTAATCGGTATTATTGCAATTTCATATTATTGGATATTTGAACAGAGGTACAAATAAAATGAAAATACTATCATTAAGTTTTGAAACTGATGTCAGTTCTCAAGAACGCTCGCTTCATACGTGTCTCTCAGCCCTGGACAGTACGATATCTTTAATTGAACATAATAAATTTCAACACATTTGTTATAGTAGCCGATACGTACCGAATATGTAACCTAAGTAAATTTACAAGTCCCTCAACAAACCTGATGTCGTCTCAATACACGAGTACAAGTAAACTCTATTAAATATATTTTTCATCATCATCATTATCTGCTGGAAATGGGCCTCTTTCAATGATCACCAAGACGACCGATCTCCTGCTACTCGCATCCATCGCGGAGCGGCTATCGCACGGAGATCGTCTTCCCGCCTGGTGAACGGTTAACCAACACATCGTTTTTCTAAACGCGGCCTCCACTCCAGAACCTTACTGGCCCATCTACCATCTGTTCTTCTGAGTGTGTGACCAGCCCACTGGCACTACAGCGAGCTTATTCTTCGCGTGATCGGATACTTCAGTTCTCTGCCTTAACTAAGTCATAGTTAAGAATTCTATCGGTCAAAGAAACACCCAACGTAGCACGTTTAGTATAATATGTTTTAACGTGTAATTAATTATTTATCTAATTTCGTAATAAATTTAAATAAAAAACCCAGAACAATCGCATTACTCTTGTCATACGAATCCTTTGCTCCTTCCCTCCTTGGGCCACCGGCTATTCTCGAACAGGAAACGGTAGTGATAAATACCTTCTACAAGATGGGATGACCACCTCCATGTCCAGCTGTTGTATGCGAGTACCATTAGTACTCTTGGCGTACCATTAAAGGTAAGCTCAAAAACAGTAGACAAAAAGAAGTTCCTTTAGCATAGCCTGAATAAATCAATCTCAAAACCGCTTAATTTTTTAATTATTAATCGTACTCGTTTATCAAACGGCGTGGTTTGTAAATATAGACTCGAACGGGCGATCAGCAATCGAGCCTTTGATGTGCGATGAGCCGTGAAACCGATGTCGACCCATTGACTTTCAGGGACATTACGTTATCTGTGGAAATTAATTCTGAAAGTGCCGGAAAAAACTATGCGTGTACTTGTGTACACGCGTTAGAATTTATATCTTTATGGCGTAATAAGAGAAAAACTAAAATGTTGACTATAGCTAACTTCAGGATGTCGGTTTTTCGAGGCGGTGAGCGCGCGCATCGTAAAAATTACTCTCATCATTTATCTCTAACAATAATAGATGTACAACTTAAAAAATCAAGTATAATATAGGATATATTAGTAGTGCCCGCGTTTACACGGCCGTAAAATCAATATTAAGGAGGCAAACCCCTTTTCGGGGGGTTTGATATTGATTTTATGTTTAAAAATTAATTTTCACGCTAATCTAGATAATAATGGTTCTTCCTCTTCGTCCTACCATTATCCCGCATATCAGTTGATTTTTGCGCAAAATCTCGGCTAAATCTATTTATTACTTTTTGCATGAAATAATAACGAAGACTTTCACATTTTATAATATTAGTGGTAGGACCAGTCGGGTTCGTAATCATTGAATATGCCTATTTGGTGGTAGAATTTTGAACATGATATAATAGATTTTTAAAAGCCCTTTTTTTAATAAGATATTTTCATTTTATTCCATAATTATTTCATTCGATAAACTTTAACGAAAAAATAATTGATTCCACTACTGTTTTTCCTACAGAGGTAAAGATAACAGCAGTGCCAGAAGTAGCATATGCAAATAGATCTGCTGTCTACCTACTATATGCTGGCAATCAAAAAAATAAATAAATGTGCAAACACGGAATTCTTTATTCAAAATTCAAACAAGTATATAAATAGGTCTTCACCAGAAAAAGTTGCACACACGATGCTCTAAAAGCATCCCACCGGTTTTGGGTCACACGTAAAATCAAAAATACCCGCATTTTCCACCGCAAGGCATAAATATTTATGTCATTATACGTACAGACTTGTCATAATTTTGACATTCAGCCACTGAACTCAATACTTGTGGACCGCTGTTCCTGTATACCGTCATTGATGACATTTGAACAAACATCTAAGCCATCGTTATAAACGATAGCACTAAAATTTTGCATTATACATATTACCGCTAAGCCTTTAACAAACTGACAGTTTATAGTTTTCAAAAAAGCCTGATAGATGTTTGATAACGTTCCATTTAGTTCTTTCGGCAATATGCGGAGACGTTGATGTCTCTCTCTTACCTCATATTTATGGAATTCTTCCATGTATATCTGCTATCCATGTAAAATATTCAGATCAGTGAACTCAGCTGAATGCTGGGCTGTCAGGCGACTGGCGACAGTAACACGGTCATGGTTAAAATTTATACGACAGCAGATTGTTAAGCATTTAACAGAAGATTTACGATTCGATAAGAGTATTTACAAGCGACGCGTTGAGATTCAGGAACACGTAGAGGCGCCATTATGATTAAGTGATTTTTCAAAGAGGTAGTGCCATGCTGAGCTGAATTGGGATTGTAGACGATCCGGGAGGTGCCGCTCACACATGATGCCGCCGTAAAGCGAAAGACATGGTTCGTGCGTGAGTAGCCGATGGCGATGGATTGGGGTATCCACCAGATTTCAACACTGGCTGGTCATGCAATGTTTGCCCTCCTCCAACCAGGATGCGAATGCTTCGGTTTAACCACTAACCGTTCGGATATTAACAGGAGGCTTCGTCACCAAATAGCTCCAATTGCTCGTTGGTCCTCCTGTGCTTAAAAAACAAGCCGGCCTCGGTTATAGAAATAATAATAATAATGTCTTCCTAGCCGAATTTCAGCTGTGGCCATCTCTCTCATCTCATCTCCTGCGTAGTTGGCTAGTCCCTATTGACTTGCCAACTGTGCAGGACATATTATAATGACCAATTGTTTATGTAGACACAACTGCACCCCATGTTCTTCGTTTTCCTATACCGATGGGACGGGAATCCGACAAGACCAGAGAGAAATCGGGCGCAAGAATGACGGCTTAACGCGATTTCCTAGGCACGGGTGTGTAGCACCGCCAACTTCCCGGATCCAGACTGGTGTTAGTAATTGAAAAATCTCAATAACACTTTGGCTTCGACCCGGGATTCGAACCTAAGATCTCATGACTGTGGTTGAACATGCTTACGACTAGACCACGAGGACCAGGTGGAGTTATGTCATAAAAATAATAATACACAATTTTAATGCCGCCATGGTTTACATTTACGGTCTGTGGATTTTGTAACTAATAAAAAATAAAATAGGTATGGGCGTCGCGTCGGTAGAAACGTTTATAGGTACAGCAGAAAAAGTTAAACACAAGTATAATTATGAGATAGAGATAATTGTGAGATTATAGTGGTGATTATAAACACTCTTAATCAATATAACCAAATCAATTATATATTATGTAGCTATTATCTGTCTGATAAGAAACGTATCGTAACAGTCAGGTCTCGCTGATAAGATTTACTATAGGTTTGGTCGTGGGAATGTACTTTTAGGATAAGTATTCCGTATATCAGTCATAACTCTACACACAGTCATAACAGGTGGCCCATCGGGGGAGGTGAAATGGAGGGCAAGGCATAGGCATATAGTAGTTATGCTTTATGTTGATGGGCGTAGTAAAAAGGCTCCAAAGTTTCGTTTGTCGCGGCTGTACTATAAAAAAAGATAAACTTGGCATTACAAGTACAATTAATAATTAATCAATAATTAACAAGATGATCTGCATAACTACTGTTAATCTGTCATCGTCTTATCATTTAGTTGATGGTGTCATTGCTGCTCCCTGTCCGGTCAGCGCGTTCGGGGAGGTACCTCTCGCTCACGTGATAATGATGGGCGTAGTCTCAAAAACGTTCCTACCGTCTATCCAATACATTTAAATCTTATTCTAAAAATCAAATGCTGCATTTGTAAAATGTATAAATACTAGTGAACGGGCACAATTCGAAATTCGATAATAATTATAAAAAATCATGCCATTTCGAATACAGCTAGACTGTAAAATCTTTTTATAGGTATATAATAAAACTAATTTATTTGATTAAAATAATAAAATGTAATGCATAGTATACACAAAATGTAGCCTTCTGCACTTCTCCTACACATGAACTATAAGTGTGACAAATTTCATACCCCTCCGTCCGCGTAATTTTCCGTAAATAGGGCTCCCAAGGTTTTGCTCCCACGTATCAACATAAGTAATGATATATATATAACAATAACGCGGATAACGCCGTATATATATATATATATATATATATATATATATATATATACGGCGTTATCCGTTATTCAATAATGCTAGCTTTATTGAAATAAAGTGGATCATTATCTACCTCTTTGACACATTTTAGTTCCTAATTTTAACACCCGCGGCGTTCTTTGATATGTCAACAACACAAAATGTTGAATATAGAGATATAAAAAACTATGTACAAGATAGGTTCGAAGGTTCAGGGGAGCGTGGCTTCGGCCTCAACATTGTGGTTAGGTTATATATTTTAATTTCACACAAAACCCTTAGCCCAACATCATAATTACATGGATCAGTATCTTACATATGATGTTAAATGAGGCTAAGTGTTAGGCATGTTTAAGAACGTTTCGTGTTGACAATCCGGCTAGTCGCCTTCCAAAAAACAAGACGCCCCTGTTTTCGAAAATGGCTACCAGTAAAGTTATACAGCGATTTGTGCAATCCGAATCCGACATATATGTTAATATGACTACTTCTAGTAAACACACTGCATTGTGATTTGGAATAGCTTTTATTATTGTGCCACCTACTTAGAATAGCTTTAAAATTTAGATGTATTGCCTCTTAAGTCCAAAGGTTGAAAGAAATTGCTATTGGGCAACATGACCGCCGTTGTGTACACAAATGTTGTGTCGTATTGTTATCTTTCATCATCACTAGTCCGACGACCCGCCCTCATAGAGCGCCAAGGGTCACGGTCCACTTGCAATAATTATTCTTATTACTGTGTTTATATTAATTTGTATACACAAAGTATTTTTCTACATAAAAGAGATATCCACTTCCTATCAATTTCTAGGCGATCCATTGACAAACAGGTGTTGGAAAGTATGATTAATACAACCATACAATTTTATATTGAAAGTATAAAAACCGCTTTCTGCGTAGACCGAATTAACTGGAATGTAAATTAGAAAAGATAGATTTAACCAGCCGTCCAATTCTGGTTTGACCTCCGAAACTGGTCAGACCATTTAATGAGGAGGCGATAGTTTCAACGTACAACGGTATTGATATGGAAATATGTGTAGTTTTATATGTTATTTGATTGCGATTCGCGAATGCATGTTAACTATCTTATCTAGCACTTTCTACTTACTTGTACAGTAGTCGACTTGTAAATTAGTTGAAAATCATCTTACATATGCGTTTTATAGTCGATTGGCTGGCTTCACATACGTGTATGCACGTAAGTTGATGATGTTTATTAATGTAATATAGTTGGAAATATATGTCTCTTCATGGTCTAGTAGTAATCACGTTCGCCCAGAGACGTGAGGTCTCAGGTTCGAGTGCCGGGCCGAGCCAAAGTGTTTTTAGCCGTCCACCCTGCTCCGGATTTCTTCGGTCGTATCGGATTGCCGTCCCATCAGATTTCTTTTTTTTATAGAATAGGGGGCAAACGAGAAATCGGAGCCTTTTTACGACTACCGACGCCCATGAAGATCCACATAATTACTATGCCGATGCGTCGCCCTTCTTCGAATAATCTGGAATATATTAAATAACAAGAGACACACGGGTTTGACCCCTCCCAGTCCCGTCTCGGGATCCACAATTAATGCATGACGTCATATTTGTTTGACGATGGACTATAGTCTACACTAATTACAAATTCATATTACTCCACTCACAAATTGCACCATCACACGATCACGCCGGGTCTGTCGACTGCCAGTGCTTGTAATATCGTTTAGTGTTGCGATAGAGAGTGCTGTCCCTGTACTCGTGCAGTAAAGCAAGGTTGTCTGACCTTGCTTTACTGTAGTCGGCCAGTTGATATCTGTGCACAATAACTCGTTCCGTTCAATTGTTGTATGTCCGAGTACGTACGATATATAGTTTCAACATTCTAGAACGTTTTCCGCTGTCCGATTCCTGTTTATACGAATACTAGTAGATCTTTCTATGTTTTCTTGTGGTTAAGTGTGCTCATTTCATGAAGTGTGTCTGATACGTCACGCGACTGGAGTTTATTAATTAAGTTAACATTATTTGAAATGTGCACCCTAATATCCTTACCTTAGTCCTATTTCTGATGACACTCCAATCCCCCATCCTTGCTTAGACGCCTAGGCAACGGCCCCACGATTGCAGATTGTTTTATTATCAATGATGATTTTATTTTTTTTAAAAGCTCGTTACAGATTGAATATGATTCTGAAGTGACAGTAGCGCGAGACAAATAAGAGTAGCGTTACGTTATATCAGTCGCTGTTCACACCACTTTACGCCTCCCATTTCATTAATACAACCCTTAGATCGTCTGCTATGGAGTAATAATAATAATAATAATAATAATAATATCTGTGAACTTATCACACCACGTTAGCCAAGCCATTTGCTAAGAACCGCAACTACTTGTGTTCCAAGTACAAGCCAACGGAAGTATACATAATATTTTAATAAATTTAAGAAATTATAAATATTGTAGGTTTCTTTTGTTAAAAGTTTTTATTATAGACATCCATGTAATTATATAATTATAAACATCCATGACCTAGGCGGCATTCGAACCCGTGACCTCTGGCGTAACACCGGCCGTCGGTCTCCAGTAATAATGAAAACCAACAAAACTTTAGTAACATTGGAATTGTGCTGTAACAAGCGATAGAACGTCTTAAAAAGTCTGTTACGTCTGCATAGTGACAGGTCGCAGTCGCGACTTATGCGGCTCGCTAGTGTTCGTCGCCCCTTGGATTGTAGGGAAGTCGTTAAATATGTCGGTAAGTATAGTCTTGTGGGTGTGTATGTGTAGTCATCAGGAGACTCCGCTTGTCCCGTACAATATAAATAACATTGACCTTGACTACCAGATATGGATGGCTGTTATTTGCGCAGTGTAACAGAACTGTAATCAAGCCGCTAAGGCTATTAGCAAGTTACGTGCGGATGATTCCAGCTCAGTCGCCCGTGAGATATAATTGGCTTACGACTGTCCATGGTGTGTAAAGCCATGCATCATGTGGCTCATGTAGCTACAAAACAAATAACTCGATCTGAAAATTAGTAGCGCCGTTTGTGGGGAGGGGGAAAGTAGAACGTATTTGCATAACTGTTATGCGTATGTTTATAGGCAAAGCAGGTATGACTTTTTTATAATATAGGGGAAATAATTGTGCCGATGCGTTGCCCTTTTCAGCTCCCCCCCCAGCTATGGGCCACCGGCTACTCACAAACCGCACGAAACGCGACACCATGTCGCTTTACGGCGGTAACAAGTGAGCGGAGGTACTTCCCTGGTCATGCCAGCCCATTTCCGTTGCATAAAACGATGTAGAGTCATGCGCCATGCCTGGCACTACCTCCTTCTATGCAGCATTACACTACCTCTTACAAAGTGCTCCGACTGCTCGTTTGTCCTTCTATAATATTAGAGGCGAGTGAAAGTACCCCTTGTCGTAGTGTGATTGTTGACACCGGTGCAGTAGTTGCTGAGGTTGGCACGTTCAAATTAACAAACACATCTGCTTTATTATGACAGAATAGGTGCTGGTGAACCTCAATTCTGTGACTTTTTTTTTACTTTTACTTTTCCCTTTTTTACATAAATTGTGTTTATTATTAAAAAGGAACAGTAAAGAGGGTCAAACGAGCAATCGAAGCCTTTTTACGACAACCGACGCCAATGGTCATCCGCATAATTACCATGCCAATTCGTTGCCTTCCTTTCCTTCCGTCTAATGGGCCACCGGCTACTCGCAGACCTCACGATACATGACACCGAATATGTCACTTTACAACGGTGTTTTTCTGTTCTAGTGTTTTCCCGTGTGTTTCAGTTATTTCTTAGTATGTGGAGCATTGAATAAATCTATTTCTATTCTATTAATATTTTGCTATCGTTTTTTTACCTTGAGCAAGCGATGATTACATGTGGTGTATATTATTTATGAAATTTTAGCTAGAGTGAGAGGTAGTGTCATGCTACATTGCAGCCGAACTGGGCCGACGCGACCGGGGAGGTACCTTTTGCTCAATTGACACGGTGCGGTTTGTGAGCCGGTGGCCCATTGGGGGGAAGGAAGAATTGAGGACTACTCATCTGTATGCGGATGTCTATGGGTGTCGGTAGTGGTCAAAAGGCTCAGATTAATTTTCCACCCTGTCGTTATAAAAAACAATAACGCTTCGGGTACGTAGACCATTTAAGATGACATTGAGATTTTGCGTTATATAGGATGCTGAAGTAATTATTTTTTTTGAAAATACTATAAGAAAAGCTAACGATTCCTCCAGTAGTGACCACAAAAATATAATTATACCACAATTTTAAGTTGATGATACGTTTTCGAAGTCAGTTTAATTTTAATTATTTTTTTATCTATCTACAGAGTACATCATTCCCGATTGTACTTTGATTTTAATAGCTTTAATCATCTTTTAAGCAATGTTTTTCTGGTGTGCAAGGGAATATTCATTTATACACTAGCGTCCCACGAACAACGAAAGTATATATTTATAGAGAATTTAGTTATGGAAATATAAAATACACATAAATATACACGACTTAAACGGGGTTCGAATTCGACTTCTGCCGTAACACGCGGACGCCACGTTACCAACTGAGCCAGCCGGTCGTCAATAAATTGAAAGATCTAAGAACTTGGATCCGCGTCCCCCTTTCACTCGGGATTTCAAGATTTCGAACCACGAAATACCTGAACAAATATTATTGTATATTGTAATATTTCTTTGTTCGATGACTTCGTGGTCCCCATACAAATATATAAACAGATACTTTATATGCTTCTATTTAATTATGGGCCTTGTCGCTGATTGATAATGTTACAGATTGGAAGTATTTGTGTGTATGTGTGTGGTTACCTATCGATGCGACATTTTCGTAATGTATGGCGACCACACAAACGGTTGTGGTTTGGTAATATCGGCAGACATGAACACTTGGTACGGCTTTACATAATCTATTGTACAAGAGACCTTCAATACGTTTGCAACTGGTGTGAAAGATATTTAGTTGTATACTTTGAAATGTTTTTTATACACGTAAGAGGGCAAATGAGATGACTACCGACGCTCGTGGACATTCGCATGATTGTTAGGCAGATACGTTGCCCTCCTATCATCCCGCCTTCCAATTGGCCACCGGTTAGGCAACTGACTTCATAAAAACAGCAAGAAACGCAACAGCGACGCAGTCACTTTACGCCGGTATCAAGTGAGCGAGAGGTACTTCCTCGGTCGTGCCGGCCCAATTCCGTTGCATAGGAGGATGTAGTGTCATGCACCATGCACATTGCACGGCACTACCTCCTTCTATGCAGCATGGCACTACCTCTTCCTAAAAATCCAAAAATGCATATGTAACTAGCTGCCACTGGCATGGACTGGCAATATACTGGCAATACATACCTATATATAACATTTGGGACTAGCAACGGATTTATTCAGAAGAAATGAGGACAATAAGAAGTAAGAAGTTCAACGCTGGATGGATCTTTATTCCTAGTGGCCTAGTACTGTTAGAGAGGCTATTGCAGTCGCCATAACAGTTCATCAGACCCCCGAAATCGTTTGAGTCTTCTAGTTTAAGCAGACGAAAGTCATTGATTATAACTATGTAACAATAAGTAAGGGTTCTATCGAAAGTAATTATGCGGATGTTTATGGGCGTCGAAAATCTTCAAAATTGACTGCCCGGCTGTCGCCGTATACTATATAAAATAGTACCAATATATCTAAGTTCCTCCCACGTAATTCTTAACATATGTTAGGCAGCCACGCAAGTGCTTAATACATAGAGCGTATTAACTTATTAAGTGGTGAACTTGACCTCCACGTTTAATTCTTTGCTTTTTTTATAGTACAGAAGGCTTGCCCTTCCTTTCACCCCTCCCCCCCCC
>JAFELO010000286.1:318864-336023 GCA_017140195.1 Eumaeus atala | reverse complement strand
CCCCCTTCTAAACATTATTCACAAACCGCACGAGACCTGACTACGTGTCCCTTTGCGGCGTTATCGAGTGAGCAAGAGGTGCCTCTACGGTCGTGCCGGCCAAATTCCGTTGCATAGGAGGATGTAATGTCATGCACCATGCATGGCACTACCTTCTCCTTTGCACTAAATTACAAAATATTTGTTTATAGTTGTTGCATATTATATCTTTTATTCATTGTTATTTATTATTAAGTATCAACTGCAAGTCTCTATGTACCAATCACGAGGCAGGTATGTAGTATCCACGGTGACATAATTACTGAGTTCCTCTACTTTATAACATTATTTAATTTTCCAAAGGGCGATCGATGGATTTCGCAATCTCTTAGATTTGTCTCAAAGCCGAAGAGCTCATATGGAGCTGGCCTGGACATCTGGACATGTCTGCCGCAGGTCTGACGACTTCTGGGCGAAAACTGCCACTTTACGTGACCCATACACAAAGAGGTGACCAAAAAGGAGGTGGCGACTCGATGGATACCTGCTTGGTTGGCGATATGAAGCCCTGGACAGAGGAGAGTGGAAAAAATAGGGGGAGGCCTTTGCACAATAACGTACCAATTACATGGCTTAATATAATAATAATTTAATTTTCTGTAGGAGGCGTGTGACCAACAGTGCACGGCGTCTGACTGCTGCTTATGACGATGATTGAATGAAAAAAATATTAAATTGTAATATACTATATGTATAATAACTCAAATAAACAGGAGCTCGACATTATTTACATATTTAATGTAAATGATAATTAATTAGCACGTGTAAGAGGCATGGTACACATGCTTTTTGTGTTGAGGATCAATTAAAATAACATCAGAAGCGTAAATCCGCGATTTCATTTCCTACGATTTACTATAATCAATTAATTAAACATGAATAGGTTTAGAAATAATAATTTCTATGTAGGAGCAATTGGTAACGTTAAGTGTAGGTGTGAGCAGATTGCACCTCCACGATAATGCAAGCCCAACTTTAGCTGGAGGGCAGATAAAATTTTTAGAAAGGATATAAAACAGTATGAGAAAAATATAAGGAGATATATCGGCCGTCGCCCACCTATTTTTCTTCAGAATTGTAATCGTTCTTAGGAGTAAACTCTGCTTGAGTGTCAGATCTGATGCATACAGTTTTTACATGGGTATATTTTGCAATAAAAAAAATTGGAAGAGATGATGAAGATTCTTCAAGATGTTCACTAATTCTATAACTGTCGAGATAACTATGATTATGTGATGCGCGCTGGCGTAACAGGTCCCTCAATATTGTTTGTGCATTTTGTTTTTTTTTAACATTCAATAAATTAAAAAAAAAACCAGTCACGAATTTACAACGCTCGTACGATAGCGTTTCCACATGTTGCTAGTATATTTGTTGTTACATTGTAAATTGTGAGTTATTTATAAATAATTCCGCTTACTGTGTAAATAGTAGCGGCTTCGTAATGTGCGAATATCAACAACACGAAAGCTATCACGTACAGTAGCCAGCACGTACTCGCTAACGTGACATTTCGACGATATGAGCCACTTCGAAAACGTTTACTGTATAGTTTATGGGTGCGAACGAGTAATCGAAGCCCTGTTATGATCGACGCAAGACGTTGGACATCTACATTTGTATACAGGCGTATCGCCCTGCCTCATTACTTACCTCCTTGGTCCACCGTAAACTCACACAGCGCATGAAAGGCGAAGTATATCTGTCATTTTGTGGTGATGCCATGTCAGCGAGAAGTATCGCTCTTGGAAAATAGATACTATACAGACAACAGTAAAGAATTATATTTTAAAGGAACCCGTCCCTTCTGAGGGACCAGCCTGCCGCCCAGGTGCTCTGTTGCTGATCCCGGGTACCTCCGTACAGGCAGCCGATGGCACCCATGAAGTTTTAGTGTGTAGTCGCTTCATACAACCAAGTCCGGTGGCAGTGTGTAAATGTACTTCTTCACAAAATAAAAAAAAGATAGGACGTGACATACATTGATATGCAATATAAGTGATTACCAGTATGTGTAAGGACCTGAGAGGAATATTAACATTATTTTTATATATAACGCTGTAAAATGTATTTTTCTTCTAGTTTTGCACTGAATCGTTCAAACTACGATTAGTTTCAACAACAAAATGATAGGTTCGTACGTATCAATGGAAAGTCTGCAGTCTATGGTTCGATGGTTCCAAATGCAATCAATGACTGTGACATGGCGGCACTAGCCACTGATAGATTTTTGTAAACTATTATCATCCTTGAAGTCTTTTCTTTCGGACCTACCTGAACTTATGCTACAGAAGCGAAGAGAAGCCCAATACAGCTTTAGCGGATTACTATGAGCGATCGTCGGGCGATGAGACTAGGTTTGGGGTCAAAAAGGAGCCTGACCCCACTCTCGCGCAGATGGAAGAGGTGCATCCCGATATGAGAATGTTTAACTATTATTATCATGGCCAGAGAGATCACGGGGTCTCCCATCGCCCCACTCTGACGTCGAAGGCAGCTCGTGCACGGTAGGTAAATCGCTTCGGCGTTGCCATGAATGAATGGCTCTTGGAAGGGATCATAACCTAACCCCAACAGCCTCAGACGTGTGAAAAAACTCGGGCACGGTAATCCCGGAATACATAATGGGTACGGCGTTATTATTTGAAGTGGGAGAATCGCCAATCGTATTGGATTGAATTAGTCCTGGAAATCTGCAAACACACTTGTGAAACAAATATGTGGATATCCTTAGGCATCGATAGCCATCAAACGTGTCAGATAACACGTTTGCCACCTTCCTATAAGGAAAGTTAGCCTATGGCAAAATTGACTACATTGCAGACACAATAGCAGGGTGCAGGCCACGGGTCAACGGGGGAAACTTAGGCAACATCATCTATACTTTTATAATAATCGTTCGGCCTTATCTATACAGACCAGCCAACTGCGCAGGAAGTGTTATACACAAGTTTGGGCGCAGGCACAAGTGCACTCTCTGTTCCCTCATTTATCCCCTATTCCGATGAGGCGGCAGTTCGTCTCGTCAGTCCTTCGAGAGAAATCAGGCGCAGGACCGACGGCTTATCTTGCTCCACGAGGCACAGGGGTGTAACTCTGCCTACTTCCGGACCGTTATTACACATCGAAAAATCACGTTGGTGCGACGCGGGACTCGAACCCGGGACCTGACGGCTGTGGTTGAACATGCTTATCACAAGGCACTTTATTCTTCTATACTAATATTATATAGATGAAAGGTTTGTCTGTTCATCTGCATTGAATAGGCTCCGAAACTACTGGACGGATTTGAAAAAGTGTTTTACCATTGTACTCCTGCATTACCGCTATTAGACACGGGCTGTAAAATATTTTCTAAAACGATGTAGATCATTATGAAAATTTCGATAATGTAACTAAAAGTGTGAAAAACTATCAAAGCAAATCCTTATAACGCAGCTGCAGAAATTATTGACAGCTGGCTGCCCTGGCAGGCATAAGGAACAACTTTTGTCATAAATTGAATCATTCGTCACGTGTTATGTTTATGAGGCTGAAATTAGAATTTATGATATTTGTATTTTTGTTAATAAATAGATGTTTACCATATTTTGTGAAATATCCGTGCGAAGCCGGGGCTGAGTGCTAGCAATGTATAATCTTGGCCCGAATGGTCGTTTGCCTTATGCTATTGGAAAATGAATAAAATAATTAACTATTGAAGCCACTTCAAGGCTTAGGATAGATAGCATGCCTATGAAGTGAGCTCATTTCTGTCCCATATCAATTTATAATGAACTTTACTAGCACTGTTCTATAACGGAGTAAGTTATTCATTATTCGATCTTGCATAGCGCTACTGTTACGAAATTATATTCCCAATCGTAAACTTAAGGGATAAAGTTCATTTATGAATAGCAAGTCACAATTAAATTGCCTAGAAACCGAGCCATTACGTATTCTACAATTATGAATGAACAATGCAGGTGCTATCAAATGCTGGTTGGAGTTAAAAAGGAATGATAATGCACAGCATTTTTGTGTGACGCTGAAAGTAGGGCGCGCTGAAAGATACATAATGAGAGGAAGCTGAAAGCGCGAAGCGAAACTATTCACTATTGTACCACATAGTTCAAAGACAAAACCTTAGCAGGAAGAAAAATATTAAAAAGAACTTGATTGTCTTTCGGTATACGGATGATATAACTTTGCGTGATAACGGTTCCTTAATTGATCTGTGAATGTACAGCCCGAAGGAGTAAAAGAGAAAGTGTGTAATTTTCTGTCGTTTGCTGGACGCCCATTCGGAACGTTACTATGATATCACGAGTTTTCGTGCATGCAGCTTTTATAGCGTATAGCTAGATAGAAGATTTACAAGACGTTATCACGTCTAAAAGTAGAGATTTGTCATCGGACGACGACAGACGAGGGGTCCAAATAACGAAATTCTCATCATCATCAGTCTCTTTTCGGCTACTGTTGGATATATACTTCCTCAAGTGCGCACCACAGAGCTCAGTTTTCAGCTGCCAGCGACATTTAGTATGTAACTCCACCAGCTATATGATCTATTCATTATGCACTAACAGCACCTCGCCGTTTCATTCACATGACAGCGCACTCCGCCGTTTTACGTAATACTTCATAGCCTACTGGTGTCCTCGATAAATGGATCTATCTAAAAGGAATGAATTATTTTCAAATCAGACTAGTAGTTACAGAGATTAGTGTGTTCAAAGAAATTGAACTAAATTTTGCCTCCGCCTCAGTACTTAGTATTAAAAAAGTGTTGCGCTAGTTTTTATGTTTGATCTCAGCAATGTTGTATGAAATAAGACAAAGGTAGGCAATCACGTAAAAGCTAATAAAATAAAAGAAGTGTGGATTTAAAATGTTACTATTCATAGATGGGCAGGTAAAGATCAACCAAGACACTGATAGTAGATTAGGTCTTAAAGCAGTGCGGGGTTTTAGTAGAATGAGTCAGAAAGCAGGACAGATTTTTAGTAGATCGGGAGAATAAGCACAGGAGCAGAGTAACCTGTAGTGAGTATAATATATACACTTGACTGTTTCTGATCCGCAAAGTAATATCATTGCCAGCCTCCTTTTTTATTACCCAAAAACAGGAAATGTTATATTGCAGTCGAATTGGTCCGTGATGGAACCAAGAGTGTAATGAGTCCTTGAAGGTGTTGTCAGCGAGTCCTCTACATCAGGTCTGCATATCAACTATATATGTATATATTGGTGTTACAAAAAATATTACACCTATGGGTGTTAATAATCATCAAAAGCCCCCTACTATAAAAGGAACCTAACAACTTATCATAGTTTATGCAATTGTTTGTTACGCAACATTCGACACTCGCAGACATGAATAGAGTAAAGCAACAATGACACAACAATAATCAATAAACTTCACACTGTATTGTTTCCGAGCCCAATGCTAAGCACTTCAAGTACGCCGCAAAACAACATTTAATAGCTAAGCAGCAATTGTTACAACAAACGCACGTAGCTGACATGTTTGTACTACGGTCACATTATATGTAGACCTCGCTGGAATGTGTAATCCGTCCCCGTTCCCCTTTCACGTTACGTCGGTACGCCGGCGCACTGTGCTAGAGCGGTGACTTGACGTCAAGGACGTCAGGTCCACAGGTATTGTAACAGAGATATAATAACACCATCGTGTTACACCTACGGGAAATAATAATATAATAATAACAATAATAATATCTGTGGACTTATCACACCACGTCAGCTTAGTCCTGTCCTGTCCTCAGTACCGTAAGGAATTATGCTACAGGCATTAGATTCTGGAAATATTATTTATATATGAATTTACAATTTTTTAGAGTAGAAATACATATAATACTTATATAAACATCTCTGGTTACGTTATCGACTGAGCCAGCCGGTCGTCCGCAGTGTTTACCGAGTGTTATAAGCGAAGAATGTTCATCGTTAACTTGTGACAAAGCAGACTGAAACACCCTAACACCAGTGCAGACCAATAGGCCCCGTTCGCACAAGAGGTTTTAACGCGCCTTCTCGTGTGAACAAACGTATGGGCGTTCCTTTATGCTACATTTCAGCGCTTTTAACACGACTTAGAAAAAATCTCGTACAAAAGAGGCCATAGACGACGCAGGAATTGAAACGAATGAAACATCCTTATTACAAACGATAGTGAATGCATTTTAATTTTTGAGAAAAACAAGAGCCTTTATAAGTAGCGGTGACTGCAACTTCACTCCATACTCCACTGCAATTGGCAGTAGCGTGACTGACGATGGTTTATATATGTATTGTAAATATTCCTTGATAATGGAACTAATTAATATTGAAATATTTCTATAACTTTAAAAAAAATATTTTACAGCCTGTGTTCATCAGCTATAATGTAGGAGTCTAACAGTGAAATATTTTTTTAATCGGTCCAGTAGTTTCGGAGCTTGTTCGATGCAAATGATATTGAAATATATTTTTCATTAGACTGGTAGTTTTTAAGATAAACGTCTTCAACAAATCAAACGAACTCTTGAGCGTCAATAGTATAAATTGCAATTGAAAATTAAACTAAATGAAGCATAAAAGTGTAAGTAGGTATACAGTCAAATTTCTTGACATTCGATTAGATTTTACATTATAGGCGAAATAGTGACGCTGCCATTAAAAGGAACATATAAAAGAATATACAAGTAAATTAAACATAATGTGCATTGTTTAAAACTTCAATCCCAGTTATCAGATAATTCTCACAATGGAAAAAATGTGAACTTGTGCTTACAAACACACACGGCCATTTTAAAATGGACGTAGTTTTTAAAATCACTTTGATGTCAAGGCCGATCATACGCGTATTATTTTAATTACTCTTTCATAACAATGCTTCGCACAGAACGCAGCAGATAATAAAAAATTGTACGCGTCAGTTTCCAAATTTAAAAATCGAATTATTTAGAATGTACATAATATGATTAACTATGTGTTGCCCGTGACTTAAAAGGTACTATTTCTATATTATATAGCCTATATCTTATTCTGACGTATTAGCTATGTTATTGTAATGTTTAATTAATGTCCATTCAGTGGTTTTGACGTGAAATAGTAACAAATATCCATACTTACAAACTACCAATATTACAACTTTCATGTTTGAAATATTAGTAGGATGGTAACTGGTCCATTGGCGGGGAGGCGGAAAGGGGGGCAACGCAGACAATAATCGGGCGTCGGTAGTCATCGGAAGGCTCTGATTACTCGTTAGGAAAAAAGAAAAATTATTGTTATGTGAGACGAAATATCGGTCTCCCATCACCAGATGGGAATACGATGTAGTGCAGCACTCTGTCCAGAATAGATAAGAGTGGAGGGATATCGGCTTTGCGTTCATTAAACGAGACCCACGTCCAGCAACGGGCCGATACATGCTGATTATGATCACGTTGACGATGGAATTTTCATAAAAGACATATATTTTCATAAAAGACATATATTTTCATAAAAGACATATATTTTCATAAAAGACATATATTTACATTTTAAGTAGAAACATTAATTGGAATTTTATATTATTGGTTAGTAAACAAAGTATCTATAAACAGAAAAAAAACTCAAAACTATAGTGTTCCGCACAACATTTGTTATATCGTTGGAAAAAAATGAAAGTCACAATGAAAAGTGAAAACGGTATCTATAATCTAATGAAAGTAAGCCATCGTTGGGTGCGAAGCTTAAGTCAACAGGTGTACTTAACTGGCCCCTTAGTGACGCTGAGTCTTCATTGTATTCTTGGGACTATCTGACTCAGGAACCGAAATAGGTAAATACACTATACATAGTAAATTTTATTTATTCAACTAAAATTTGGACTTTGGATTACAAAATACGTTTTGTAATGGAAGTGAAGAACGTTTTGATAAAAGGTATTATGGGAGATATTTAGAGGGTGATACACATAGACATAGACGCATAAGACACTGGATTTAATAAGTAAATAAAAATCTAATATAATATTGTGTAAAGTGTTTTCATTTTTCGCAATGACAGTATTATGGTTAAATTAAAGTAAATACTAAAATACAAATAATATTTTTGTTTTCTTCATGCTGCGGTCTTTTTTTTAAATTATACGACATATTTGGGTATTTTGTGTCTTATTTGTTGCTTTGTTAGCTTATTTTATTTTTATTGTGCCGAACTTCTGGTGAAATTCCCGCTCGCGCTTAGCCAGTACTCTATGCTCTACAACGCAACGACAACGATGTTACGTAAGATATATCATCTTAACGATATGATAAACATCACATACTAATTTCCTCACCTTTATACTTGTGAATATTTGTCACGTACCTTTTAAAACGTTCACACTAATAAAGATGCTGCATCTGTATTGAGGTGGTTGTATGTGTGTGCAAGATTATAAATTACGATAGTTCTGATGTTGCAGAAGCTACCGTGGGAGTTGAAAGTACTATAGGAGCTGGGGCCAGTGGCCTGTGGCCTGTACTCGGCTATTGTGGCTGTAAGTAGCCAATTTAGAGCCATAAATAATAGAGTCATCTGTAACTTCATCTGAATTTTAATAAAATGTTAAATGAAGATGTAATATTTTATGAATTTTGTGAGAGCTGTGTTGCTGGATTGCAGCCTAATTGGGCCGACACCACAGAGAAGGTAGCTGAACGGCCACGTGAAAGTGCGGCAGAAACGCGAGATCATAGCTATCGAGCTTAGATCTCGTGTTTCGTGCAGTCTCTGGGGTTCCGGAGGCCAATTGTAAAGGAGGAGACAGGAAGGAGAGCAACACATAAAGCTACGTATGGCATCCGATATTCACAAAAAAGTTCAGACTGTTCGTTTGCCCCTTATATTATACCTGTGCTGTGCTGTCTATTAGTCGATGTCACTCCCTTCTGATGAACAAGGCACTAGCATATAAATAGTCGAGGCAAATATGTCATAAAAGAAGAGAATATCAAAATAAGCTATATAAAAACTATTTTGTTTTTAGATTAAACATAGGATACGAGCGATCTGCCTCTGCTTCACCCGTGAACAACCTTAATTTATACACTAAAGCCTTCCTCGAGAATCCCTCCATCCATGGGTGACAAGTGCTTTTAAGGAATTTATTTTCAAATAAGTATAGCAGTTTTGACGATGGCTGTACTATCGCATTACGTGCGGCCTCATCTTTAGGGATAGGTCGAAGATTCTGCTATACCCCCCTTTCACTTTGAGGCAAGTGGGGGACGCTCACAGTTTACGTGGGTTAAACGGGACTCGCAGCGCCCTAAAAGGCAATGAATATAACCCACCAACGGTGTTCTCTCTCATTAGCTGGAGGGCAAAGCTCGGGAACTGACTGCTCAACCTCTGGCTATGCGTAGTTTGCATATTTATTCATTCGGCGGCTGGTCAACCGGTCCTTTACCTTTTAATTAAAAAAAAAAACACTTTTAATTTTGAAATAATCTGCGATCTGCGAACAACTGGTTTTATCGTATTGACTCACGTGGCCTACTTTCTTATAGCAGTTGTTTCGATAATTTTTGGTAATTCATTATATCACGTACCTAAAACTGTACCAAAATAACACAAAGTAGGTATTGTGGAATATTAGTAGTATGCCATAAGGCAGAGAACTAAAGTATCCGATATCACACAACGAATAGGCTCGCTGTAGTGGCAATGGGCTGGTCACACACTCAGAAGAAAAGATCGCAGAAGGACCAGTAAGGTTCTGTAGTGAAGGCCGCGTTTAGGGAAACGTAGTGATGGTCGACCGTTCACCAGGTGGGAAGACTATCTCCGTGCAGTGGCCGGTCCGTGATATCGCCTTAAAACTCATGGCCATGCTCTTGCGTTTCGTACGGCTCCCAATGGACCACCGGATACTCACGTAGTCGGTGGTCCATTGGGGAGCTTGTGGTGACTGGTTTGACAATGATGTTTCTGGGCGTTACTCACCAAATTGCTCCGGTTGCTCAACTCCAAAGCTATAAGATTTAAAAAAAGCTAGAGAAATAAATACCTAAGTACATATTATTTACAGTGACATCCATATTAAAAAGATTCGGCCCTCATTTATATCTTTCTAACATTGTATATCTTACTAATACGTATTATTAAAAATTCGTATTTTCATTACAATTACGTATTATTATAAATTCGTATTTTCATTACAATTACGTATAGCTCACTAGCAGTGCTCCACTTTCTCACCCTCGTAAGATGATATGTCCATATTATATATCATCCCCTATTACACCCCTTAGAGGTTTAATTTCTAAAACATATTTCTTTGTGTTCACTTCTCAAAGTTGATACTATAGAAATACATGTAATTCATCCATGAGCTAGACCGCATTCGAGCCCGCCTGCGCTATGTGCTGGCGCAACATTCACGGTGTACCTTGGCTATACCACCACTGCGCCAACGGTTCCATTTTTTGTTCCGAGGCATAAGAAATAATTAGAACAAAAGATTTGAATGATCCGAACAATATTATTTTTATAAAGCACTAACAACATTCTTTATAATGCACACATTGTGTATTCCAGTACAATGACGATATAGAAAATGATCTGTGTTTTGAGTCGCAATGGTCTCTTTGTATTAAAGTGGGCCAGGTTATGTGTGTACAATTGACAGAGTAACAGTACGTTAGCGAATATGTATGTATGAAGTAGGTTACACATGCATCCACAATTACTTAGAGAATTCTGACAACTAATAAATAAGGACATTAGTCATGAGATTTATTGTATACAATATATACGATTTGCAATAGTTTTTTTGCATATTTTATTTACGTGGGTCGATTCAGTGGATGTATGGGGCTCACGGATGAATCGTATACTACTAAAACCCCGCGGATGGTATCACAAGGGACCGGACTCTTCAATACCTATATCAGCCCCCTTCGAAGTCGTGCAATAGGGTTAGGATCTCATCCAGAACCTTGGTTCCGGTTGAGGACGAAGAGTATATTGTTCGTAGTTCATTATCGAGTATACATTTAATTTTTTTACTGTATAGTTGAACACTTCTTGATGGAAATTCATGTTAACACTTGAATAAATAAATAAACTTTATATACTTTTCCCACAATTATTTCCTTAATTATTGATTTTAGATGTAAATTGAAGAATAAATAATTGTGGAAAAAGTATATAAGGTTGATTTATTTATTCAAGTGTTTTTACTGTAAATGGAATTTGCTATTATACTGTCATACAAATATTTACACATAGTCAGCTTAGTATAATCAATCTTTTTCCTTTTTTATTTACTCATTTACTACTGGCGATTCCATTAAATTTACTATAACACTTTAACGATTTTTTCTTACTTTACAATGATTAATTATTTGTTATTCTTTTGTTTCAGGTAAGGAAAAAGCAAACAAATGGAAATACTGTAAATCGTTAGCACGGTTTCCGAAATCGATTTCTTTATCCACAACAATTAGCAATGGTATAGATAACAAACACGATTGTATACACTTTTATACTAGCGATCCGCTCCGGCTACGTCCGTGAATAAATTATACACTAAAACCTACATGGGGAATCGCTCTATTCCTGATTGAAGACCGCATGAAAATTCGTTCAGCTGTAGGTTTTGCGGAAAAAGATGACGATGACCGCTTTTGAGGACTTTGTTTCATAATAAGTATAAAATAATGTTTAGTTTGTGTATCAATGTAAGTACTTCATAGAATATCTATTAAAATGCGTTTACGAACGGCATACTTTTAAATAATAACGTTTCTTTAATGAAGAAATGAATGAGTGAACGCATCCACAGATGGAGTGCAAGAGATGATTTCTTACGCTCTCTCGATCACACGCTCCGCCCATTCAGAACATTACTACGTAGTATTCTTTTATAGTGTAAGGGGTAAGCGAGCAGATGGTAGGTAACTACCGCCGCCATTAGACATCCGCATGCCCCGAGGTTATGCAGGCGCGTTGCCGTCCTTTAAGATGGAAGTAAGCTCTTTTCTTGAAGAACCCCTCTTATCGTATCAGTTCGGAAAAACCGACTTTTGCACGAGGCAGAGTTATTATACTATTAGGTATGCATAAATGCTGTGTAGGTACTCTTAGAATGAAATCCACGTTGAATGAGACATTGATTGATCTTTGTCAAGAAAGTTGTGAATGATTACAAACACTATGTGATAATGGCGTTCATTAGTTGATGCAAAAATAATGTCCTTGTCATTATAGGTAATAACTGTTTTAGCACGCGGACTACAACTTTCATATTATTGAAGCATATGCATTGCATGTGGGTTAATGGTAGGTGAAGATTTGACGTGGAAATGCTCTGCACTGAAGTGTTCTCTAACTAATTGGGACCGCAGCTGAACGTAATTGCAGCTATTTTTAGTTTTAACTGAATATTTTGAGCCTGCCATAAATAAAATACGATAGAGTAGTCGTAGATGAGTGCCGACCTGCAAACAAGAGGATTTTCACTTCAAATGTAAGAAATTATTCTTACCATTGATGTTAAGTTTACGCGAATGTTACTACTCATTGCAATAATACTACTTTTACGGATTTTATCGCGATTTATTTAATTATTTAACTGGCCCGACGTTTCAAAAGCTTTACAGCGAATAACTATTTTTATTAGCCGTGTAGCTTCACGCCATTGTTTCACTCGCGTAAAATATCTCATAATATTCACTTGCATAGTCCACGAACGGTCGGAGATTTTCTCGACATATTGCTAAGCTTTGCATCAAAACTCGTTCGGCCATTTTCATGTGATATTAAAAAAAAAAGGTTTGAACGTTTCTGAACGTTTATCATCGTTACTGGATTCTGGATTCGGTGAAATGGCCAACTTTTTTCGGAAATGTTACATCTACAGACATTCCATCAGCTTTATTTTTATTAAGTATACATATTGTATAGACGTATAGATAGACAGAGCCAATATTTGAGTAATAAAAGATATGGTAATGTCATCATCGTCAGCCGGGTGACTGCCACTGCTGGTCATAGGCCTCTCCAATAGGGGTCTCGGTCACTGTAATATATTATGTTCTATACATAGCCGTTATTAACTACATAGCGGCTGGAAACGGAGAGCTGAAGTACTTGGTGAGGCTATATCCAACTCGACTAAGACAGCATGATGATGCTGATACAAGGTAGGTAGTTCATTGGGTCAGATTTGTGGCCTGAAGGATAGTCACGGCTTTGATTCTCGCACAGGGCAAAACATGGGCATGGTCTTAAAATAAGATAACCTTCCTTGTTACTATCTATTCTGTTCATTTTCTTATTTACACTCTCGAAAGCCTAATCTAGAATATTAATGAGAATCTTTTTTACGTTTCATTGCATGACAACATAATGTTGTCTACTTTAAATTCCTTTCTCCAGAATTGTGCTACGGGATGCAAAAGAATTATTTCATATCCGACTAAAAGTACCAGAGGTTACAAAATTATTCTTGTCTTTATAACATAACTAGCAGTCCGACATGGCTTCGCACGGACATTTCACAAATGTGGCAAAAATACAGTGATGTGACAAAAATATAAAATTTATGAATTAAAATTTCGGCCCCGTAAGCATTACACGATGTAGTGACAACAAATTAAATATATGACAGGACAACGTCTATCGGGACTGCTAGTTGCAAATAATTTCTGCAGCTAAATGATATATAATCTGTTATTTTTTCTGCATTGGTTGCATTATCGAAGTATTCAGAATGATCGAAAGTTTTTAGAAAATGTTATATAAGGTAACATAAGAATTTTACAAGTCAGTGCATTTGTTTCGGAGTCTATTCAATGCAAACAAACATTCAAATGTTTCCTCTTTATAATATTAGCACAGATTCAAATGTATTTATCTTTGCACATAAGCTATAAAATGGTTTGTAAAAGTGTTTTCGTTACGCTCTAAATTTCCAAATCGAGGTCAACGACAACCTATTATATTCAGGCGTGGCCTTAAAATTTTTAGATAACTAAAACCTAGTAGTGGCGGAAGAGGTCAGTTGCCTAAAGCGTCTGCTTGGGAGACGTCGTATAAGCTGAGTTCAGGCCCCGCCGTCCCGGCACGTAACTGTGGCGCCGAGTGATAAGTGGAGGGGTTAGCTGCACATGTGTACGACTGAAGAACCAATCACAAATCCCGCCCGATCGCCTCCTCTCCCGCGTTCTTATTATATAGAATATAAGGAACCCAAGAGAAGCTAATTGTACCGAGGGGAATGCTCTTTGCACCCCTCTTATAAGAAGAGGCGTCAAATGAGCAATAGGATGAGACGCTTTTGCGCACTGGGCAAGGTGCGAGGATGGGAACGTCACCCCATTGCACTGTCCCAAAGTCGGTGCGGTTGTCCTGTGGTGCGGCACAACGGAATCTGTGGAGCATAATAATGTGCCGCGAGCACCACACACCACTGAGCCCCAAACAGGGCCAGTGAAGCCGCGTGAATGAGTTTCCCCGCTTAAAATAAGAGTGTAATGGATTGCTGATCCCATGGACCGTCCTTGGTTCGATTTGAATATACATCAACGCTAGCTTTGTTCACAAAAAGGCTGATACGAGTATATGACGTAAGGCGCATGACACTTGGGCAGTCCACAGTTTTCAAACTTCAAAAAAAAAATGCTCGACTGTTTGAAGAATTTAAGCCATAGCGTTGACTTTATTTCTGACTTATGACGTTGATGTCGTCGAGTCTTATCACAGATTATTATTTTTTTTCACTGGTGTCCGACTACGACATATATACTGTAGATCACCCATGATGAAGAGGAGGCGCTGTCGGTACCCCTCCTCTAGGAAGAAAGTATAAGGAAGAGGGAACTAACGAGCAGGAGGAAGAGGCGCTCTCTTGGTGCCCTCTTATAAGATGAGGGGACTAAATGTTAGTAGTTAATATGGTACGGTTAGATACATACGTAGACATGTTGAAAAGTAAAAATAGGGTTTCTGTTACATATTGTATTAGTATTAGGTAATATATATATGATATATAATACGCCGTACACAATTAACTGTTTGAAGAAATTCACTAAATTATCATATATCATGACCTCGTCGCGCTAAAAGTGGTCAAATTACGACCAAGCTCATAAACCAGATAATTGCAATGGAACCATGTTAGTACGTTTTTCCACCTACACCGTTTCCTTTCGCGATCAGATGTGAAATAGACTACCTTTTATGTTAGCCAGACTGAAAGTGGGACGGCCAGTGTTTGTGTAATATCCTCTAAGTTCACTTGATACTGGTTCGTAACAGACTGGGCACGATTTGAACGATGAATATAAAGAGTTAGATCCTGCGTGTAGCGAAATTCCTAGAAAATATCGAAAATATTGTTTTGAACCAAGGAATTAGAAAAGTACCAATATACAATAAGCGTGTCAAAACTGTCCATATAAAAGATGTGCAACTGTCGAATTGTGCACTTTGCAAATACACATGATCCTAAGGCTTACTTTCAAGTAGATATGTTTAAAATGTGCACCTCTCCTAAATGTAATCTGCATTGTAAAAACGACTTTCAATCACTTACACGTTAGGTTGGCATTGCAAAAAAATGTGTTTATGTACAAATCACGGACGCTTTAGAATGACAGTACAGTTTGAGATCATATATCAGTGTTTGTAACAGTGTTATTAAATGTATAATGTTTGTGTAAATCAATGTTCGTAACAAAATATTTGATTGAAGGAAGGTAACATCTGTCACACAAAGTCTAACCATATTACTAAAGAAATCGCAGTAAACGAACGACCTTAGACATGGCTTGGCTTTGCTTAGAGATATCATTTTTTTTGTCTTTGCTATGATAACATTATACTACTAATATAAAAAATACGAAGTTTTGTTTTTCATTCTTTTATACAAAAATGAATGAATGAGTTTGCATAATATTTGGCTGAGATATAGATTACACTCTGGATTATATTTGGCACAGATGAGGAGAACATAATGTTAAAAAATGAATGTCTTGGACAAATTTTAGCCCAGCGGCGGGAAATATCTGATTAAGGGTAAATGGAACGGTGTCTGTGTCGCATTCAAATAGAGTTTACTCGATCTTCGAGAATCCTCTCTATCGAGTGAAGAAGAAGGAATGTGACGAATGAAAGCTACGCAGAGATGTAATGTAATTTGAATTGTTTTTAACAATGTGATGCCGTGCTAGCCGAATTGCGGCTACGGCGGCCATCATAGAGACCAGCCAACTGCGCAGGACATGTTATATCAAAGTGTGGCCGCAGGCACAAGTGTACTCCCTGTTCCCTCATTCTCCTATTCCGAGGGGACGGCAATCCCACACAACCGGAGGGAAATCAGGCGCAAGACGTTTCCGGTGGTGTTCGCTTCCGAATGTTATTAGAAATTGAAAAATCTTAATAGCACTTTGGTCCGACCAGGACTCGAACCCCGGACCTCACGGCTGCCGATGAACGTGCTTACCGTTACACCACGTCACAGTCACGTAGCGCACACGTAGGAGGCGTAGGACTGGTAAAGTGTAAGTTTTGAATGACTGTGTTTATTATAGGGGGACAAACGAGCAGTCGGTGTCAATTGATGACTACCGACGTCTATAGACTTTCCATGACGAACGACGCGACAGCGTTGGCAATTCACGTCGGTATCGTGTGACTTTGTCTCCGCGCCCAATTTGGCTGTAATGCAGCACGGGCACTACCGCTAACAATTTTTTTTAAACTCCATCAACATCCAAGTTCGAATTGATTGTTCAATCAATAGACAGGTACGAATCTCTCTCCGACACACCGGTCCCTATGTATCCGGAAGATGAGTCACAGCTCGCAGCCCTTAGGAGCAGCACTGACATGGAGGTGGCCGTCACAGCGGACTGTGACTCATTACAAGATGAACCGAACAATGTGACACGTCACAGCGTAACATCCGCCACTCACCAGCGCTCGCGTCCAACGTTTCATGCAACCCCGTGTGCTTTTTCATTAAGCTCGTACATTCGTGAAGTTTTAATGGAATATGGGGGGCAGACGAGAAATCGGTGCCTTTCTATGTCCAGCGACGCCCATGAACAACAGCATAATTATGCCGATGCGCTGCCCTCCCTTTCACCTCC
>JAFELO010000286.1:294058-308713 GCA_017140195.1 Eumaeus atala | reverse complement strand
CCTGGGGTGAACCCAGACAACTTCGTCGAAGCCAAATGTATCAAGAGGGATGCTATCTGTAACCTCTTATACGATGGGGTTAAATTTCAGAAGGAGGAGGTGCATTAGCGCACGGGGCAAGGGGCGCGGATGGGAACCTCACCCCATTGCACTATCCCACAGTTGGTGTCCTTTAGTGCGGGTTCACCGGTGTGGAGGTGGTGTCGCTCCATTAGGGGGCCGACTAGCCGTCGAGCTGCCCTGATGAGTCATAGTTCCGGGGCACCTCACCAAAGGCGGCATTGATGACACTCGCGGTGATCATAGGGTATTCGGAACTATAATGTGCCGCGTGCCCCACACACCCACGGCCGGTGATTGCACGTAAATGCATTTCACCGCGAAAAAAATATGTAGAATGATTCTAAGATGGTCTAAGTACCTACTGTAAATGACGGCTCAATTTGGGAAGACGCCACTGTTAAGAATTATCTACTCTATATGCAACTTTGACATATTTTAAAACATGTATATACTCATTACAACAAAGTAACTTATCAGACACGGCTGGTGTCTTTGAAAGTCTTTGAAAACCGCTGTATTTTTTTAAACCCAGCGGCGAACGTACCGAGCCTTAAAGTAAGGCTTAACCTAAACCCTAACCTCACATACCTATATTTGGCTACGCATTCATAGATCAACCCATTTAATTGATTGATTGGCCTATCTGGCCTGACCTCAGAAGAAGCAAAGTAGTGGACCACATTTCTTTTATTTGCATATATAGATATCATGTAGTTTTTAGTAAAGCGTAAACGAACATGTCAATTGTCATTCATCAAAGAAAATATAAATACTCTATAATCTGTCAAATTTATACAATCAAAATATAACCTTGAAAATTCGAATATCGAATAATTATTTAAATTTATACATTACGCTCATTATAAATATGCAAGTGTGCCAGTATCGTTAGAAAGTGTAAGTTGACAAAGGTCGGAAGTGATTTTCCAGCGCCTAAAAAGTAACGACCCTTGACGATTCTTGCCGAAATAAGTGCACAATAAACGATTTCTAATTTAGCTTTCTAACTATAAACATTAAAAAAGTTGTTTCCATTTATGTATTACTTACTATACAAGTGGTTTTTCAAAGTAGATAATTGTAACTACGAGTATTTGCAATGGAAGATGTATGTTTTTTTTTTATTATTTAAATTAAATTTTAAAACGATGTCTTTCAGACGTTTTATTATTAATTTTGGTTAATTAATATGATTTTATTTCACAATAAGGACGAAAAGGAATTTTACGTAAAGTGGGGTGATGGGGTAGGCATCCCCCATCTTAACATTTTGTGTAGGTATTTATGACTAGTCAAAGGCTCCGAGTCTCATCGTTGTTTGGGCCAGAGGACGCGAGACGAAGAAATAAAAAAAATAAAAAAAAAAAATGTGAGAGCTGGAGGGAGATTAACGCAATCAACATACGCAACTGCAACTATAACAGTTCTGTATGACACTAACATGGCATAATGAACGATAGTATACATCATACTAGCACCCGTGTAAACTGACTTCAAAGGTGTAGAACTTTCATATTGAAGTATTTTTATTTTTCGAGGTAAAAAGTCTCTTAGTGCTCGCGTGCACTCTCCAAGGGTCATACACGCCAAATTTCAGTTTTTGGCGTCCAGTAGTTTTTGGCGTCCAGTAGTTTTTGGCGTCCAGTAGTTTTTGGCGTCCAGTAGTTTTTGGCGTCCAGTAGTTTTTGGCGTCCAGTAGTTCCGGCTGAGCAGTATCTCTCAGTCGGTACAGTCAGTCACTCCCAGTACCGGAAGTATTCTATATTTATAAATTTATAAGATAAAAATGTGAGAATAATTCCTGAAATATAAGTCTGCGTATAAAAGGTTTATATTATAAATGAATAATAAATCTCTTAGGTGCTCTTTCATAAATAAGTGGTTATGTTATCCAGTTCCAATTCCCAGTCACGGGGGTCAGGTTAGGTCGCGCGAAAAAAAGAAAAAGTTTCACCACGCGTTTTAAAATTGCATGCGTGCCCAATAAAAAATAAACAAAATATAATGGAACAAGATCGAGTTAAGGGCGCGTAATTAGCATGCCGATGTATTGGAACTGAAAGAAACATGCAATTTCGCTTATCGTCACAATCATGAGATACTCGCAGCAAATCGTTAAAGAAATAGTACTTTTCGTCGCAATCTACTCGCATCTATGCAAGTAGGATAGAGTCACCCATATATAATGCAATTAGAACTGGGAACTTGGCTTTGGTGCGAGTTCACCGTGTGTAGGTCGTGTCGGTCCCTTAGGGGGCAGACTAGCCGTCGAGGTGCCCTGATGAGTTGTAGTTCCGGCGCACCACACCAACGGCGGCACTGAAGGCACTCGCGGTGGTTTCAGTGGTGGTTTCCAGTGAGAGGCGGGCCAGTGGCTGTGCGCAAAATCATTTCCCCGCGAAAATATAAAAAAATCGATACTCTACATAGGAACATAGATATTCATGATACGAATATCGAAATCGGATGTTACTCGATGTTTTAATCCCTGTCAGGCAGTCCGTAAAAATAAATAGATAACACCGGTATAACAATAATATTGGCAATAATAGAGTTCTGTGAGAATTATCTAGATCTTATCGTGTAATTATGTAATTAAAGTCACTGTTGTGTAAATTACAACGTCTATCATGTTTCCATGGCCATATGGACACATTATATTTTCCTAGTCATTGCTATACCAGCAGATATCATGTTATAAAAAGGAAATGAAATTAATGAAAAAGAAATGAATGAAAATGAAATGAATGACGAAATTAAATGAATGAAAGTGTAGTGAATGAAAATGAAATGAATTATGAAATTAAATTAAAGAAAGTGAAGTGAATGTAAAAGTAATTAATACAAATTAAATGAATAGGGAAATTTAATGAAAACATTTTTGTTCAAAATATAATTATAAAAATTATTTTTTGAACGTCACTAATTAAATCTATCAGCGATTCAACCTTATTATACTTTACTCTGTAATAAAGGATTTAGCCCGTTGTATGACAAATATAAGTAATAAAAAAATTGGCACTCCTACAGATGGCTGTTAAAAGTTGGCTGTGTGTTTCATATGTATAAAAAACTAATTTTGTTTATCATTAAAATCTATTTTAAAAAATGAATTATAAACATAATACTTTCTTTAAAATACATTGTTAAATAACTTTTTTATTGTTATTATTGTAAAAAGTTAAATCTCTTTTTTATTCATATACAAGGCTGTACCGTGTAATGTAGATTGTAGTGTGTGTACCGCGTGCTACATAGCCTAGTAATTAAGCACTGATGACATGATTTTCTATTCTATTCTAAAATCATATGAAACAACGGACAGAGAGTAACAGCAGCGTAACGCTTCACCGCTAACCGCTTATCGACGAGTAAACTCCAGTCGCGTGCCGTATCTGTCACAAATAGCACTTTTCAAAAATGACCCGATGTAATGATGTCTTCTGTTGGCGCGAACGTTACTCAACAAAAAATGACCCGATGTAATGATGTCTTCTGTTGGCGCGAACGTTACTCAACAAAAAAAAATGTCTCTCCGTCATCTCAGTCCATCCGTGACCATAATTGCCATATTATTGCATGGTTACAGCTTCTGAAACGTAGGGCTTGTTAAATAAATAAAGAAACCACGATCAAAACCGTTAAGGTTTTTTTCATTATGGCAAGGGGGACGACCTTTTGACGACATTACATTCAGGCATATTTGATTTGGCATGTAGATGCTCTGCCCTCTTTCATCTCTCCCCCAATGGACCACCGGCTCTAAACAAACCGCACGAAATGCGACAGCATAGCTGTCACTTTACGTAGGTACTATCCATGTAAACGAGATGAGCGTGACACTACCAATGTCAGTATATAAGTCGCTGTGTTGTAATGAACTGATTTTAATTTTCTAAAGAGTAATGTTGTTGAGTCGATTGAATGTATTGTCACTACTGGACGGAAATTCATGTTTACATTTGGATAAAGAAATAAAGTGTATATTCTATTTCCACGATAAAAAAATAAATAAATTTGAAGTGAAATAATTGTGGAAATAGCATATAAATAAATTTTATATTTCATTTATTCCAGAGTAGTATTATTATTTAACTTAAATAAAGTAATGGAAAGTATATTTTTAGATATAAAGTGTCTACTCTGTAGTATTTAATTGAGAGGTATTACCCTGGTGCATTTTATGTAAGAGGTTTACCGATTAACTCTTGGCTTTAATGTGTACTATAAAAATTGTCCGATACTGTGTTAAACGTTAATTGACTGCAGTTTATACAAAAGTCTAGACTGTAGACACTAGAAACTTTCAAACTTACATAACCCACAATAAAATAAATAAATTTGTTTTTTTATAGTTCAATAACTATTTAATTGCATAATCTTTATAGTGTTATTTTAGTAGCAAAATGAGTTAACGGAGGTCTTTATGTTTTTAGGGGTGGAGAAGGGAGTAAATCAGCCGTAATATCCCGAAAGACCGTGCGAAGCTTTTGTACAAATGGAAAGTAATAAGTAGACAATTTTGTAAAAAAATGTTAGCTCAACTTTTATTTTGTAGTTTATAGTAGCTCCGTCAACTTTGGGACAGCGCTCCTTGCACCGGGAGCAGAAGCGGCTCCTCCTGTTGCTCCTTTGTCCTCTATGCTTATAGTAGGGGCACAAATAGTAGCCTCCACGAATCAAATGGTTTTGCCCAATGTGTTAGGGTTCACACCAGGCTACTGAGCCGCACCGCCACGACAAGTCTTGAACCGTGGTGAAGTGGTAGGTAGGTCCTTTTTCTGTTGACGTGGGGAAACACATTTACGCGTCTTTACCGGACCTGGGTGGGATCCAGTAGTGTGTGGTACTCGTGTCTCATTACTGTGCCGAATACCCACAAAAACCACCGCGAGTGCCACCAGTGTCGCCTTTGGAGAGGTGCCTCGGAACAACGATCATCAGGGCTCCTCGACGGCTAGTCAGTCCCCTAAGGGGACTGATGCCTCCTACACAGGAGGGTTGCATAGCATCACAGGACAACCCCACTAACTTTGGGACAGTGCAATGGAGTAAGTTCCCATCCTCGCCCCGCGCCCCGTATGCATAAGCTCCTATTGCTCTTTTGCCTCCTCTTCTTATAAGAGGGGTACAAAAAGCGCCTCCTCCTCCTGTTCTATAGCCTCCTTTTCTTATAAGAGGGGTGCAAAGAGCATTTCACTTGGTTTAATTGGCTTCGCCCGGGTTCACCCCATGCTACTGAGTTCCACCCCCACGACAACGCTTGAACTATGGGGGGTGGTAGGTAGGTCCTACATTAAACACATTCAAGGTTAAAAAACGTAGGAGCGAGTGAAAAGTGACGATAGTTTAACATGAATCGCACAAAAATACATTTTCATGTCGAATGTTACCATGACGAGATCTAGCAGAGACTACCGCACCGAATTTCTTTAACCCGTCTGAGGGTGACCCTTACCCCCCCCCCCCTCAGTCATGATCCTCTCTATGAGCCACACGTTCATGTCAGAGCCGAAACCATTTTAGATATTCGGACGCGGTCTCTCGGTCCCGAAAATCCCCATTTCCCCCTCCCCCGCCCGTGGGTCTTGATAATAATAATTAAATTAGTTGTAACAAACACTCTCATGTCGGGATGCATCACCATCACATGCACCGAACGTTGCTTGACATCGCCACTCTAGGAGCATGTGATGTATCACGTATGCGATAATAATGATTAAATATGCATCCAAAAATATGTTCAATAACGACCACCCAAGGAACAAAATGTTAGACCATAGACAACTAGATACATCTAGAATTCTACATAGTCCATAAGCTTTGATAATGTATTCATATCCGGTCCAATCGGAAGATATCAAAAGAATGAAAGCTGCATTTGAAAGTAAATTAATGAAATAGTAACTAACTAGCAGCGCCACGTGGTTACATCCGCGTACTCACCAAAAACGGACTCTTAGTTCCGTAAAGTCCATCCTTAGCCGGTGTCTGTACCCTAAACGGATCCTATTGCCAAATTTTAAGTTTCTAGGTGTTATAATTTTGAGATGTTGTGATCAATTGGTGAGTGATATTTCTTTTTATATACTAATAATATACAGAGGAAACATTTGATTGTATGTTTGTCTGTCTGTGTTTGTTTGCAACGAACACCGAAACTACGGAATCGATTTGAAAAAATATTTTACTATTAGATCTTACATTGTCAGTGTCAGTGACGGTATGTCCTTCACTATATAATACAACACAACACTATATAACATTTTATAAAACATTCTGATCATTATGAAAACTGCTAACGTAACCAAAATGTGAAAAATATCAAAATAAATGTTACATATTATTGACGACCAGCCGCCCTGAGAGACATTGTTCTGTCAATGTTGTTATTGTAACGTGTAACGGGACCGAAATTAAAATTTATAATTTTGTATATTTTTTAAAGAATTTTATGAAATATCCGTGCGAAGTCGGGAGCACTGTCAATTATAGAAATATAGTAAATGATATCGAGCTAGAACTTATTCATAAATGGTTTGTGATAAATTTACACATTTGGAAAGTGTGTCAATAGGTGAAGCGACATGTGTTCGGTGTATCGTTAATTTTCGTCTATTGGCTGTGGTTACCATAAATATTTACTCACTTTTGCTTAATGTATAGCTTTACTTTTACTATCATTATCACAGTTTTTGTGATTATTTAGCGCCTAAACTTACATTTGGTTTAGTCACGGTTTAGGATTTACTTTTTCGTTTTCCTTTAGCATTTAGTTGAATCAAAATAGAAATGAATGAAGAGTACAACGATTCAAGTATGACTAAGTTCAGTCCTATATGCTAACAGCTGTAGAGTTTGATAGTTTGTTTAGACGCGCATACCTTAGGAATTGCTGGTCCGGTTTGCACACCCCATTTACCAAGAGAGCCTACCACCACGACGGCAAGGAGAGGAGTATGCGCGATACGCGAACGAAAGCGCGGGATAACTGTTATTAACCCTACAGAAACTTAAATAAATATAGGATCTTGTTCTAAGATGTCTTATGTATATCCAAACTTGACTGTGGACCGTTGAATCTAAAACGGCGACACATGAAGAAAAACAAACATATAAGAAAAAAAAATACCTTCACGCCTGTTATCCCCGAAGAGGTAGGCACAGACATAACAAAAAAAAAAAAAACTCATTGATGCATTAGAACCATAAAGATAAGAATATAAATAGAGAAGGCGCTACCCTTTTTAGATCACATAGATTACTGTAGGACCTGTATATATGTAGGTCATGTAGACTTCTTCGAGCGAGGCCCGTAGCAATAGCTACTTTTGTTAATCCGCGCATTGACCTGCTGCTGATTTTGGCGCGGCCTCTGTACACTATCTACGGATATTTGGCTATGTAAATTAGCATATGTCACAAGATATGCCCTAAATGGAACTTTAAACACCGCCTTCGATATCTTCCGTAACGCACGAGGGGTTCGCCCGTTCGTCATGTCTCGGCACATTGTTTTCAATTGTTACATGACATTTTCCTTTTTATTTTTCGTCCGCTGATTTGGTGATAGTTTTCATGCTCCGATACTTCTAGCTTTCTTTTCCAAAAACATTACTATTCTTGTATTTATGTGAAATGCTCATGCATGTTAGTATAGTTGAAACCGTACTAACTTTTTTGTTCACATGAAAGACAAAGTCCATATATTCATTTACGTCTGCCTCTTTAGCTCTTCGATTTTGACATGCTAATAAATAACCTACCTAATATTGAATTAAACATAAAACCCGACGCTTAATAAAATATTGGAACACCCCCGGTGCTACACGAATTGTCAATACAAGCTAACGACACATCTTAGGGCCGCAACACAGTAAATAACCTCATAGTAACCTCACCGCTCGCTGTAAGTACTTTCAAGGCATTTTCAGGTTTTTTTAAAGTGAAATTTCAGAAGACTTGGCCTTGGGTTTTGACTACAACACATCGGCATCAATCGGTAACTTTACAAAAATTAAGCCTTAGACTATTTTTTTTATTGTATAGAGGAATTTTACGACTACCGACGCCCATGAGAATCCACATAATTACTATGCCAATGCCCTCCTTAAGATGACCCCTATGAAGGGGCTACTCACAAAACGCACGAAACGCGACGCTCAAATTCTCATTTTACAGCGTTACTATATGAGCGAGAGTTACCTGCCCGGCCGTGCCGACCCTATATCGCTGCAATACAGCATGGATCTACCTCTTGCAAGACCTTAAAGCCACCACCCGTTTGCTTTAAATTAATAAACTTTGTAGCTGTCTATGGGCGTGTCGCGTTTGTTCCTGTTCCTAATAGCTCAACGAGCTCTTGCATCACCCACGGCCATGCAAGGATAACTTCAACCGGCGCGCGTGAGCTGCCCTCCTCTTCAGAGCGGAGGGGTGAGGGAAACCGGTCCCCTCATCCAGGATAATAATAGTTACTTTAGCTAATCGTGAATAATTATCGGAATGCATCCGTCCCATATACACGAAAGGAGTGTGGTCTGTCCCCTTATCGGCTACAATCCCACCTAGATAGTCGCCCGACATGTCGTATAGTAACCGATGAAGCTGTGCTGGACACTTCCGCCGGCATACAGCAGTAAAAAAAAGTTTGTTCCTGTTATGACAGTAAATACTGGTCTCATTTGACGCACTCACGGGGAATGTCTGCTTGAGAGTAATATGCCAGGCAACTTAAATACATGGCAATTATCATGTGTCATAATGAAAATTACACTTTTAAGCCATGCCAGCTGTGCCCCTCTTTTCCAACGGCGACAAATCATTAAATCAATCCAAAGTAAACCATTAATTTTATGGGATAGAGAGTAATTATTAAATCATTCCACTATAATGTATTTCTTGTGCCAAATTCTATTCAAATCCTTTCAGTAGTTTTCGTGGGAATGAATAATTATAGTCGTTGTTCATGGGCCTCTTCACTTTTTTTGTGGTGACCCGTGTCATGCCCAAGTTATCGATTAAAATCGAATGGCACGAACCAACCGATATGCCTAGGTCCTTGGCAATTGCTCTAACGATGATTCAACGATTGGCCAATACCATTTTCTTCACTTCACAAATTTTTTCGTCTGTTGAAGTGCTCGGGCGAAGAGCGAGTTGGAACGCTCTTCGTCGTTCACATCTTATCGGCTATCCGGAAACATTTTGTACCGCCGATAAACGTTGCTTTTGTCCAAAGTAGCTTCTCCGTATGCCACAGTCAACACCCGGAATGCATCTGCGCACTTAATTTCGTTTTCACACAAAATTTCATACAGGTACTTTGTTTCATTTTTTTTGAGTAGGTAAAAATCGAAGACGAACCAAAACACGCGCATGCAAATCGGCTGTCAACAAACAGGACATTCAAAATGGCCGAACTTGTCTGCATAAGTGAGGGACTACATATGTCCCTCCCATAACCCCAACATAACGCCACAAAAACAACAACAAATTCGAATATACGTGACCCGCGAAAATTTTAAATTCGCGGTTCTTTTTGAATACACCTCTAAATAGCGATCTGATCTAACATAAATTAACTTTTTATTCATGACAAGTTAGCCTTTGTGATATAATAGGCGAGTGACGCTTCGGGGCACTGCTATATCGTAGGTATAACATTAAATATATACAACATCATTATTTATTTTTTTTTCTTTTCGGAGGGACGTACTACTGGTTGGCGGCGCTATTGCTCCCGCCTCGACAGTTCAACGGACCAGCGAAGACTTTACTTTCTTCTGGTTTAGGGTACAACGCCATTAGAGAGGAGCAGAGCAGAAAACATCTCTTGTATTACATCTTATAAAATAGATGACGAAGCCGTTTATGTACAATTTTTTTTTGCGTCAAAGAGTTTAACGGTTTACGTAGGTACAAACGATTACTACCGGTAAGCCTTAAAGAGGTAATTGGTTCAAGTGCGATACTTGTGCTAATTGGTCAGTCACGTAATTCTTCTTTATTTTATCTATCTGGAAATGACAATTCGTTCATCACACTATAATAAAACTACTTTTAGGGATTTTATCGCAGTTTCTCTAATTATTTAACTAGCCCGACGTTTCAGAAGCATTTTTGTGAGTAGCCGGTGGCCCATTTGGGGTGGAGTGGGGGAAGGAGGGCAACGCATCGGCATAGTAATAATGTGGATGTTCATGGGCGTCAGTGGTCGTAAAACGGCTCCGATTTCTCGTTTGCCCCTATTCTAAAAATTGTTTAAAAAATATAAAAACTATTAATATGCGTAATGTTATACTTGCACAAGGAATGTCATACAACGAAGCGGGCCTACAGCAGTGAAACCGAGGGATGGTACTAGTAATACATAATACTAGATTCATCCAGCGGTTTCACCCGCGTAAATCCGCTTCGATTTATCGTAGCGTGATGGCACATTACCAATAGCCTTCCTCCTAGAATTGACGCCAGAAATTTACGCGAATGTTACTCATTATAATAAAAAAAATTGCGGGCTTTATCGCGGTTTATTTAATTATTTAACTAGCCCGACGTTCCAGAAACTTTACAGCAACCACGGTCACGGGCCAACTCGTGACGCAGTTTTATTGTAACAAAAATATTATTTAAATTCAGGCCAGTGGTTCCTGAGCGCGTTCAAACAAACAAACAAATTCTTCAGGTTTATATTATTAGTATTGATATATATGTATGTTTGTACATACTATGTCTTGACAACTAACTCACCGATTGATAAACGTCGCCAATTTCATTGCCACCTAATGGACCCCATGCGGTGTCCAGCGTCCTAACCCCTCCCTCCCACTCCCCATCCCCAAACGCACCCTTATGGGTGCAGTTTCGTAAAATTCGTTCTCAGCGGATGTCTCTATACCCAAAAGAATTCTACCTTCAAAATTACAAGTTTGTAGACCGTATATATACGGACCGTACATGTATGTATATATAGAGGATACCACAGAATAAGAAACTTAAATTAATCAAAGTAATCATTACTAACTAAAGAAACATAACAAGGAAAGTATAGCCACATAATACATTATGGCCACGGACCTTCCCGGAATTGAAGGCCTAGGAACAGGTTACGCGTCGAAAGAAATCTTGGCGAACGGTTGCCCTAGCCACTAACTGCCCGATACCGTTCAAAATATTTTATTTCATTAATGAGCAAGCAAATTTTAATCGGCGCTCTATTACCTACCTACCTATAAGTAATTAGTTTTTTATAAAAGGAAATGACACTAATTGACTGTATCGATGTCATATGTAGACGGCAGAAATTTACAACTCTGTGTTGTAAAAACATATTTTAATAATAAATGAAAATATGATACCGTCACCTACTCATAAAATTTTGTTACTTCATAATCAACATTACGGTTACGTACATTATAACTTAAATAGCGCCATCTCTTGCGAGCATAAGAAACTACAAATTCTTTGAAACGTTTCTCCGCACGATGTTGTAATGACATTGCTGTTCTGTACTAGATGGCGCTAAAGCCGATAGTATTACGTATTCTAAGCAAATCATTGTAGATGGCGCTGTAGAATTATAATTGCAGAAGTTTTAATGAGTAGTTGTAATAAAATAAAATATAATTATTTAAAAAAATTTAATGATATATTTGGCTATTTAGCCAATACCATAAATTACTTATGAATTGTATCTGTGGTTTCTTTTAATCCGTCTTGTTTCTTTTTCGTTACGTGGCACAGCTCTGTTTCATTTTTAATAAATCTTTATTACTTTCACGGTTTCTATGAAAGAGTGAATAAAATTAATAAAAGTAAAGTAAGTAAAAAATCCTTAAAGTTACCTTCACACACTTATTGTAAGAAGCTTCGAAATATTGGTAGATGAGTTTACCATTTGCACTGTTGACAAATAGGTGCCTATTTATATTCCTTTCAATATTTTAGTAAGAAAAAATACACAATATGAAGCTACATAAAAACCCATAATTACAGTATCTACGTCGCACGGTCGGCGGCGAGGGAAGATTGTGATTATCTTTTTATTGTCCAGAGCGTGATTAATTTAACCAGATTTTTTGAATGTTGATGGATAGCATTTAACATCAGGCGAGCCAGACGACGGTCTGGCTCGCCTGATGTATACTAAACGGTTACGACTATTGGTTTTTTGTTAGGATTAGACTATATGAATAATTAGCGTTGATATTTAAACGAAGGTCTAATTATAAATGCTTTTAACTTAAGAATATTAAACGTCTTATAAAAATAGTATAATTAAATATAAAAATATCTTTTTAGTATACATTAAGACCAATATAATTTTTTTTTTTTTTTTATGGAAATGTACAATAAAATATGGTAAGTAAAGAAACACTAGCAGCCTCTTGAAACAATGCGTTACACAAAATGGGCCATAAAATCAAAAGATACTCCTCTAATTTCATCTACACTAATACTATAAAGCTGAAGAATTTGTTCGTTTTTATTCTTTGAACGCGTTAAACTTAGGAACTACTGGCCCGAATTGTATAATACTTTTTTCTGTTGAATAATCCGTATATCGTGGAAGGCCATAGGCTATATACCATGACGCTACGACTAATAGGACCGGAGTCACACGGGTGAAACCGCGTGATGATGCTGCTTATGGGCTTTCGTGGTCACTTACAATCAGGGTGAAACAAGCGCTCATGTGTTATAAAAACCAAGAGCAGCAGAGGGGACGTATCAATGATGAGGGGTTAATCCCCTCATCATTGATACAAGTTCATACACAAAAAGTTCTATATTTAAGCGTATAGAGCGCCTAAGTCTGCCCGCTACTGTCTATGGTATATAAAACAAAAGATAAAGTAAAGTGTAGAGTCCGTCACACCCTTGCAGCGCACTCAGGACTGGTTGAAAGGTCCATAAAACACTATCTCTGTGGAAAAAAAATTGTGAGTAAAGACTCACAAGTTTTTTTGATGCCTCAAGCCTCTATGATGAGTATAAGAGCCTAAGTCAATATTTACACTCCACAAAACCAGAAAAAAAATATTATTGTTTGTTTAATTCTACACGCTTCCCATTCTTCTTTTTCCTTCTGTAAATTGGTATGTTCAATGTCAACTAAGTTACAAAAAAAATGTTTTAGTCTATAAAGTCAATATATTTTATATTTAACACTTAAATAAATAAAAAAAAATACTTTTTCCAAAATTTATTTTTCGACTTATCGAAACCGGTCGTAAATGTAAATTGAAAAATTAATAATTGTGGGAAAAGTGTATTAAGTTTATTTATTTATTCAAATGTTAACATGAATTTCCATCAGGAAGTGACCATGATATTTACTCCCCTATTACATAGGTACTTCTTACGATATTTACTGATTAATTATTTTTTATGTAAAAATCTGACAAATCCGATTACAACCAGCTACTAAATCCATTATAGTTGCATACCTAAGAGAGACTAACATAAACGCATGAATATTTATCAAATCAAAAACGCATAACTATGGCCGCCGAGATTGACGATGGAATAAGAAAAACAAAAATAGATATTAAGTTCGTTAATATCAAAACGCGTTGGCCGTGTAAAACCGTCTGTTTTTTATTTAAGTTTTTTAGCTCGTAAGTATATTATCCTGTAGGAGGTTTTTGGGCGCGGTAGTCGAGCGGGGAGCGCGCATAACTGGCGCGTGACGTCACCCAGTAAAACCTCCATGAACCCGAGTCATGGCCTTGTCATATCGCTATACATTATTGTGTCCATGTTTATTGGCTGTATATCTCGAGAACATCGCGATATTGTGTTTTTTCTTTTGTTTGTTGAAATTTTTGGGTGCCATTTTTGTTGTGTTATTTTTCGGACTGTTATGGTTCGGGCTCCAGGTAATTGTTGGTTACGGAGATTTTATTTACGTTCTTGGCAAAAAAGGTATTTTTTCCACTCAGAATCATTCCATTTTTAGATACATTCCACCAAATGTATTTATTATTTCCTAAATAAAACTCTTCCCAATACAATTTAATAATCTTGTGCTCCCTCTGTCCGTTTGCCGAAGAAGTTCACTACAATAACAAAAGAAACCACAAGTTATTCTAAAATTTTACGGAAGTTTAAACATCTCGGTTAGCGCGTAACCGCAGGGTCTGAGAGCACTAACCTCGGCTTTAGTATTTATTTTTGATTTTTCAAAAAAATAACAATTTTTTTTTTTTGGATACAATCAGGTATTCACTTATCGTTCAAAGCGCGACAGCATATCTGTCAGCTTATATGTGTGAGAAGTGACTTCCCGGTCGTGTCAGCTCATATGTGTGAAAATTGACTTCCCGGTCGTGTCAGATCATATGTGTGAGAAGTGACTTCACGGTCATGTCAGCTCAGTTCCGCTGCATTCATACTCATACAACATATTGCTAAATCATCCCTGTGGTTCTCGAATATATATTTTAAGACTACTAAGACTTTAATCCACACGTGCCAGCTCACATGCACACTTGCACACACACACACACACACACACACACACACACCCGCGCGCACACGCTCACGCCCACACTCGCACGCACGCACGCACGCACGCACACACACACG
>JAFELO010000286.1:210396-294032 GCA_017140195.1 Eumaeus atala | reverse complement strand
GCACGCACGCACGCACGCTCGCACTCACGCACGCACGCACGCACACACGCACGCACACACATTCGCACACACGCACACACGCACACACACGCATACACGCACACTCCATAATACAAAGGTACATGCATATATGTAAACATACCTACTGCACGTCATATATAAATTGCTTTAGGCAGACGTTACGTAGATAAAGTATTTCATGGGAAAATTTTCATTATTATTTTTGTTTCATGGCGTAGATAGAAATGTTTTATAACAATGGAAATTATTATAAAATATCTGCGATTGTAATATATGGTTTAATTATCGGGACAAAATAACATTAGAAGACGATGAGTATTTTTAACAGATAGTAAATCCATCTCACAGTACACTACAGGCGATGTTTAAAATTTAATTTGAAACGATTCAAAATAGAATTGTCAAACGATTTTTTTAACGTCAGCAAAGATCAGGAACGGTCGACCACCGTTTCAAGCCTAGTCACTGAGAAGAACAGGCGAAGCAAAGTTTGCTTTGATCAAGTGTTGCGTAAAATATATACATGATTATGGAAAAAATTGCATATTCATAACATAAATGTTTAAGTTTTGTTTTCATACGCGCGCGACTGCGCTTAAAAAAATCTAAAATAGTTTTATCTGTATTTATCATTGATCACAGACAATTCAGAAGTGCCACACATATCTGAGCGATGTAACGATTTAACGGTAACCGTTTCGTGGAAAAAATTGGAGACCTCTGGTGACCGTAGACCGTACTCGGTTTTTTGTCTCTCAGATGCCCGGAGTAGATTAGTTTTGAGAAATCTTAGCGACACGCCATTACATTAATTTGAATGTATACACGATGCATCACTTGCTTTGAAATTAGAACAGTTCTCAAGTTTCATTTTTTTTTCTGAAATAGCGAGCAGACGGTTTCTGTAAAAATCCTTAATACATATTTATCAGTGTAGATATCTACTGAGAACTTACGTAAACGTAATAAAGTATTTAAATACTAACTGACTGAATAATTTAATTTGCGTAAAATCTATCACAAGGGAATCATTTTTTTTTTTTTTTTGGGTACATTTAAAACACTCTTCCGTTACTGAGTGACAGATTAAATGGCAGACGGCGCACAGCCGAAACTGTTGCACCTAGGAATTTGAAATTTGACATATGGTACAATTCATGATCTAAGAAACCACTAAAAATTAAACTCCTGCAGAGGTGAAAATCACATGGATTGTAACCATGTTATGGAAGTAAAAGCGCAGGGAGCTGCTAGTAATATGTTATATTTTGCACATGTTATATTTTAGATTCTATATCTACTGTATATGCCAGATTTCGTCTGAACCCGTTTTTGAGTGAAAAATAAGAAAACGTTAGGTTTGTTTCATACTTTCGCATCTTTTATAATATATGTCTAAGCATAGTATTCTTATAACAAAAGTATTATATTATGAATGCCTGTCTTTGTCCTGTTTCAGATAACACTTAATGTAAACGAAAATGGTTATCAATCTCTCTCGATTTTCCTTGATTTTTTACACAAAAACTATAGTGTAACTTTGTAGTACTAGCACCAACCCGCGGTTACACCCGGGTAACTCCGGTCCTATTAATCGTAGCGTCATGGTATATAGCATATAGCCTTCCTCGACATATGGACTATTCAAAACAAAAAAAATTTTCTTCAATTCGGGCCAGTCGTTAAAGAACTTTCAAGCTTTATATCATTAGTAGAGATGTGACACGACAGATCGAGACGTGCCGGCCTCATTTCGATGCAATGGCACCACCTCGTTAAAATTTAATCGTTAGTATTTTACCTTTCTATGGCGCAGCTCCCGTGGAGGGAAAACGGTCTCCATGCAGTAGCCGGTCGAGGATCTATGCTAGTGGCGGGAAATCGGTCGTCATTGAAAGAGGCCTATTATCCAGCAGTGCACCAACTTATTATGATGGTGACGACGAGGATCGAAGACAGTAGCTATAACGAGTGCGCCCAATGAATATGGCGAGGTTTAAATTAGTGCTGTTTTAGTATAGAGAAGCAAACAAGTAATCAGAGCCTTTTTATGACTCTCGATGCCCATGAACATCCGCATAATTACAATCCCGATGCGTCTTCCTTTTGTCCTCTCCTCCCAATAGGCCCTCGGCTACTCGTAAACCACGCGAAACGCGACACCGAAGATGTCACTTTACGCCGATATCATGTGAGCGAGAGGTACCTTCTTGGTCGTGCCGGCCCAATTACGCTGCAATGCAGCATGACATTACTTCTTACTAAAATTCTCGTCAACTTTATATTAAAATTCCCTTCGTCTTTTTGTCTGCCATAAAACGCAACTGACACGAGTAGAAAAAAAGACAACTGGTCATATATATGATGACCTCGTCGGAAACGTTAACATGCGAAACACAAAAGAATAGCGGGATTCTAACACGCGACCTGTGCGGCTTGAGCAGGCGGGGTCCATCGCGCCTCGGATGTATAATTAATACGATTTCATTAGTAATGATAAATTAACGAGAAGAGGCTTCATCGCGCCACGCTAGCTCGGCCACGTGCTAATTACCGTAAACACTAGACAACCGAAATATATTCTACTAGCGATCTGCCCCGGCTTCGCCCGTGAACTGAGGTCCTATTAAGGATAGCTTCCTTCACTAATTGTACACCAAACCCCTCCTCATGAATCGTTCTATCCTATGGAGAAAACCCTATAAAGATCCGTTCAATGTAGTCTTGAGAAAAACAGTCACATATAGACAGACAGCTTTTGGGGACGTCGTTTAATACATAAGAAGATAAGGTAACATTATAAATTTCAGATCTTTTCTATAGAAATACATGCATAGAAAATATACACCTATGCACGACACGGGCAGAATTCGAACTTGCGATCGCGGCCGTAACGACCGGCGTACCGCGTACCGCGTACCCATTATACCGACCGGTCGTTGTATATATGACCATGTTTATAAAGTACTAGCGATTTGCCCCGGCTTCGCCCGAGAATACATTAAACACTAAAACCTTCCTGAAACCGCATGAAATTTCAGGAGATTCTGAGAAAATCGATCACATACAGACAGACAGAATTAGGGGACTTTGTTTTATATATTTTTAATATGAAATATTTTTTTATAAGAAAAAGAAGACGAATAATAACTTATATATTATCATCGTAATTATCAGCCCTTATCGTTCCACTGCTGGACATAGGCCTCTTTCAATGAACGCCAAGACGATATATACTTAGATACTGTGCTAAAGCTCAAACCGAAGTACATATGTGAGATATTCTCTATCTCTCTATCTATCTCATTCTCTCTATACACCGAATTAAAGCTTTTGTAGAGTTACTTTGGCGAATATTTAGTACACTAGATACAGCACCCCATGTACTGACCGTGGTGATCAGTAATACATAGTATATAGCATGACGTTTCCCGTATAAAAATGCCAATGTGCGAGTGTCAGTCATCCTTCCTGAGATATAGTTCAACAGCATTAGGAAAAATAAGAACTGACTCGTCTTATCTTCAAATTCACTTAATATTTACAATCTCAAATGTTTTCTTTTTGAAGGTAGATATTTTTGGGCGCGGTAGGGAAAACGATGATACAGTTTGAAGCGCGCGCTCACCCGTCGACGTCACGAGAATCCGGTACCCAGAAGTTTGCTATAGCCAACAGTTTAGTTTTATCTCGTTACGCCAAAGAAGTATAACTTCTAACGAGTATACAAAAGTCCACACACGTTGTTTTATGTTATTTATAGTCTTGCCATGGACGTTATTATAATCTCTGCGTTCTGTCTATGGTGTGACGAATACTTATAGGTTTTATGTCATTGTTTCAGGTCATGGTGTGGGGTAACAACACCGTTGCAGAAGTCGTATGCCAACCTCTACTCGAGGCAGGCATCACAGTAGCGGGACTACCCACCGGGCCACTCTCAGCACCTCTCCCGCTGCCGCTAACGGAACCACTTCCTCTACCAGAAGTAATGACAGCTCCTCCAGCGGCGCTCCTCTTCCTTGGAGGATCCAAGGCACCCGTGGAGCCACGAGCGCCGGCTATGTCTTTAGAGGGGGAAGTCGTGGTAGTGGAACACGAACCGCCGCAATGGGACGGGAAAGATCTAGATGTTTTTCTATCATGGGAAAGAATTTATGGTAAGACTATTTTCATATAATTTTCGTATGATCCGCCTACACTAGAATACCTGGTAACATTTCTAGGAATACGTTGGCTGGTCGAGTTTTCAAATCGCGGAAATGGTCTAGGCAAACTTCTTACTAATAATTCTAACTATAAGTATAACAAGAGTTTTAACTTTTCCTTCGGGCTCCCTGAGACCATATCAAAGGGTCGTAAGTGGTTGCCACTGTTGATTCTTGAGACACAGGAGTGGCAGCGGTGGAGGACCAAGCCAGATAAAAAAAAATAGGAGAAGCATAGATAAGATTCGTAAGAGTAGTTTTATTGTAATGAATAACATTCGCGTAAACTTAAGACATCAATAGTATGTAATTTATATTCATATAAAATATATTCCTATTCGAAAAATATTCAAATTTTCCCTGATCTCTCCGATCGAGATAACTTAATAAAAATGAACCGAAAATTATATTTTTGAGGTCGGTGCGAGAAACGTCAGGTTACCTTCAAGTGTTGGAATCACCGCAAAAAAATATTTGTTTTACAATTTTTAGTTGATTTTTGAAATCGGCTTGTGCTTTTAACTTATTTCTATTACACAATTTTTATTTTAACAACTAATGAACCGATTTTGTTGAAATCTTTACTGTTTCCAAAGTTCAAGTAAATAAAAAAAAAGAAATAATGAAAATATGATCAATAGTTTTAGGGATGTACGTAGACAAACATACGTACAACTACAACATTTTGTGTACATATCTGTTTAGGAGCCCTAACGGATTTTTAATGTGAACGTTTTACAATTCCATATCTCCTCCTCTTTTGAAGTCGATTAAAAACCACATTCACACTCGTGTCATGTTGCTCATGTGTAGGTGTTGTTGTATACTAATTTTATATATTTACTAGCATAAATATTTGATGATTTAAACAATAACTAGGACTAAGGTACTCGGTGAATTTTACTTCTTACTTTTTTTTAATTTTTGAATTTTTAAAATTGAAAAAAAAAAGTTGATTTTTTTAAATTAAAATACAACATGGTTTATTCAAATATAATTATTTCAATATCTCGTATATTAACTACGTTTCGTATATTAACTACTTCACAACAGCCTAACGCTAAAGTACTTTTGTTACAACGTTCAGATTGAATTATATATTTTACGCGCATGTTATATTTTTTACTCTACAATCAATCGTATTCCGCATTCAGTTGGCGGTCTATGTGTGTAGAAAGCGGTTTGACAATAATGAAACGCGTACGCATGCCATTGTTCGGTAATCTTTCGCAGAAACGACTTGTATGCAAACCTAATGTGACCAGCGTGATCGTCGTACTCAATGAGGATGGGTTGCTCAAATATGCTGCTTCTATACAACTCCACGCAGTTTTAGGGCTATAAAACTTATTTAGCGTTTGATAAATTGAGGACGAGCTGGAACAGTAATTTACAGGACTGGCGGACATAATGGTGGCTGTTAACATAATTATATCTAAAAACGAATGCCCATCCTATTTACGACGACGGCGTCAGGTGGAGGTTCATTTAATAGGAAACGTGTTCAAGTAGAACATATTTATATTAGTTTGTTTAACCCTCCTGGTTCATTTCCATGAGTTATAAAGATTTTTTTCGGACCTGCCCTTATGCTGTGGAAGCGACGAGAAGTCCAATACAGCTGCATCTATGCTGCTATGAGTGTTCGTCAGGCGATGAGACTAGGTTTAGTCTCCGGCAAGATGGGAGAGTTGCATCCCTATATAAGTATGTTTGTAATAGCTAAATTGACGAATACTTTCATGAGCAGTGAGACCGTGGAATTCCTCATCCCTCGACTCTGAAATCGAGGGCAGCTTGCACACGGTAGTTAAAATAACCTCGGCGCTGACGTGAAAGAATGGGTCATGAAGAAGATCATGCCTGGGATTATAAAGAGTAATTTATGTGTTTCCTTTGTTACAGCTGCTACTCTGTTCTCAGCGTTGGAGCTCTATGGTAAGCCACTTCTGCGTGCAGCCGCAATAACGAAAGAAGAGTATCATCTCCTTTTTTATTATTTAGAATCAGTGTCAGAAGCAAGTGAATCTCTTACTCAGCGGATGCGCAAGTATATTGATTCTGGATTGATAAAAAGAAATATTGATAACAATGAGGAGGGTGACCCATTTGAGAGCAAACCGCAAAAACACGATGAGTCAAGAAGCATTTTATCTGAACTTGTCCAAGAAGGTGTTTTGTCTCAGCAAGATTTAGATTTGTCATCTGAAATTGAAAATTCGGAATTTAATGTGCCATGCTCTAGCGCTAACGATTCTAAAATTGAAGATGACAATAGATCCAGCATTTCTTCTATAGGCTCTTGTCTACGGAAAATCATAGTTGATATTCCATTCGAGAGTTGTGAGTCCGAAGTTGAGAGTCCCGATATTGAAAGAAGTGACAATGTTACTACAATATCGATAAAGAGTGGGGGCCAGTGTTGTGCCGACCATCGAATATCAGCCGATGTCACTGAAAATGTTTGGTCCAATGTTCGATGGGATTTTTTGAACCCCGTTGATTTCGGATACGATCAAGTTCCTAATGTTAAAAGAAGCCGATCTGATTCAGCTATAACGCCGATAGCACAGCGTAAAAACGAAGAAATATATGAAAAGTTACATGACGATGATGGCGAGTCGTGTGGAAGCATGACTCCGTATGAATCTATAGAAGATCTATACGATTGCATTAAGAATTCTGGCTATAACAACGTTGAGGAGGAAACTTCTCCATCAACAGAAACCCATTCTGAACCACAATATCCAGATTTTTATGAAAAGGCAAGCGCAACTCGACAAAGTTCTGCGAGCAGTGATAAAAGTGGTATCTCGTCGGCATTCCAATTTTCCAAATGTGGCTCCAGTAACTCCACAGGAGCATACACATCATGTGAATCGACAAGTGGCATAAGTTCTCTGCTTCCAAAAATTATATCAAAGTCTCTAAAATGTCGTGAGCTGCCACCAACACCAGCCGATGGCGATGCAAACGAAAGCACAATTCTGATGAAACAATTATTCATGGGTGAACTGATGGATGCTTATGGTGAATTCATGGCCGCGTATCCCTATGCTCGAGCGTTGCTGAGGAGAAAGGCCCGCCGCGACGAGCACTTCACCGCTCTTGCCGATATCCGAAGAGGTGCAGCCAAGCACACGATAAAGGACTATCTGGAATTACCGGTAAGTGACTTGTCGTTAGTCTTAGTATTTCCTAGGTCCTCATAGATTTCGTCGTCATAACCATTAAATTATAGTAAATTACTGGACCGAACACTTCTCAGAAATAGTATTTTTTCAAACAAGTGTCTAATGAAGAAAGAAAAGAAAATCAGTTTCGTTGTGTAGCGTAACTTGCGTGTGCGCATATATTACCACTTATCTGATTATTATTGTCGTTAACGACATAAAGCAGCGACGATATCGTTTAGGCCATTAGATAACGCAGGTGACTCGTCACAATGGACTGACCGCGTTGAATGAGTAGGTCCAGGATTTAAGTGTTCGCGTCAAATGTGGCTATTACTTATAATTTGTGGGGATAGAGAACAATACGTATAGCAACGCATTGATTCAGATTGAGAGTCGGTGTGACGGCGTCTGTACAATGATACGCGGCCGTATGCGCACGCGCCGCCATTCAATGCTAATGGACCGGAAGAGTGCCCATGTAACTCTCTCTTGGCGATTACCTACATTGTTTTCTCGACACCTCGGCCGGCGTTACAGTGTTACGTACGTCTATTTTTTCAGCATTATTCGGCGCTGAATAAAATTTCATCGGTATTGTACTTTTTAGCTCTGTGACATCCATGATGTATCTTTGTTAATTGGTGACACAAGGCTTTAAAAAAGTATTTCAAATCATATCTATCCATGATTAGTTACCAATGATACAATATTATTTTCTACAACCCATAATAGAACAAAAGACAAATTGAAGGAGTGTTAGTATTGTACCTACCTGTTTTAAGTGACAATTAATGTTCTCCTGTAGGAGATGCGAGTATTTTACATGAATGTACATAGAAGCACATACCCGTTTTCTTTTCGTAATTGTGTTCGATCAAAGGCGATAAGGTAATGGTGATAGTTAAGTCCAAGGAGCTGGAGAGTCTGTGTCACAACGCAACAAGATAATCCTCGATTTGCCCTTTCCTTTTGGAAGGATTGACCCTATCTAGCTCTAAATAGAGAGGCGGGTAAAGCGACTAGAGAGGCACAGCAGTTGGACAGAACAAACTATTAATATATAATAATATAAATATATAATATAATAAGTACCTGCCAAATCCGCGATTGCCTAAAGCTTTTAGTGGGTCGTCATAGACACCTCTGTTAATTTTGAGCGTTTGAAAAGTGATGGTACCTCTCTCTGTGACTCTTGTGTGTGAGAGAATGTTCACATGCTCTTAGACCTTTGGCTAACGTTCTCCAGTAAATTGAATTGTCTTTTATATTACAGGGACTTAAAATTTAACATCCTTGAATATGTTACGGAGCATCGCATTTAAAATGGCGTACGAGAATGCGCGCATTTTAAATAAATATGAAACATTTTGTAGTAACGTGTACGTATAGGGTGTAGTCGTGATTTAGATGCTATCGAGTAGATTGTTCGATGTAATATACCATAACACATCTGATGCTCAGGGCTGGCGATTTTTGTTTCATGTTGGGCCAGATATATAAAAAAAGATACCGTTACTAAGTGACTGATGAGAACTTTTAGAATTCCGCTAAGGAGGTGAAACAGGGGGTTGAAGATTATAGCATGTTGCCAGTTATTTATATAAAATCTAATTTATTACCTAGACGGTGCAATGTAGAGTTAGTGGCATGTTCGTAATAGAGCCGAACGAAGCCGGCCGAACGAGGAATTCTTAAATTTTAGTCAAATCGTAATCAAGAAATCAAATAGTATAATTAGAAATGTGACGCAAACCGAGTAGAAGAAGACATGTGTAAAATACGTTGGTGTTACATGGTCCACAGTTAACCTTAAGAGTTATAATTACTTTTTTTTTGCTATTACGGCCCTTGTAGGTCCCAAATTGGCTAACGCCCAACTACCTTCACAGTCCTAACCAGAGGGACTATATTATATATGACTATAACAAACTAAAAACTCTCGGGTAATTCGAACCTATCACATGATAAACAAGAAAAAAACATAATTTTGTAGGTACTGGAAATTCGATAAAATCTGTTATTAAATATCGATATAGCGTTAGTGATAATCACAATATTGATATTCAATGGTTCCGATAGTAGAACAATGGCCTGGCTGCTGGTCTATAACACAATACATTTGGTTTATTATAGAAAATGTATTGTGTAGTTTACGTGAAGTGCCAGGTCATAATTACTGACCCCCCCCCCCCGTCTTCGACAACTAGACACTAAGTACCGTGGATTATTTTTATAGTAGGGGGGAGGGGGGAATCAGAACATTCAGGAGGGTAATGTTCTTCGAAAGTATGTGAGGCTTGCATGTATTTAAAATGTATTTTATGTTCCCTACAACAGTATAAGCCTTTTGACGGATTTCACCATAATTTAAGATTCGTCTTGATAACCCGATTTTTTTAACTCTTGAACCTTTCCTGTGGAAGCGCAAAGAAGCTCAAGACCACCGACACAGGGCACGAGGAAACAAAATATTTTAAGCAGCTAGTTCTATTGTTTTTCAAGTAATTTTATATTTGATGTTAATATAATGATGTTATTATCTTAAAAACATATATTATAATGATGTGCCCATTATCTTCTACTGAGTAGATGGAAATAGAACTTAGAAAAATGTTACCAAGACATGGGAAAATGTTAAATGAGCCGGTATCTGCGAAGACCGAATTTAACTATTATTATCATGGGCAGAGAGCCGCGGAGTTCCTCATACCCTGACTCTGATTTAATAGGACGTAATAAGCGATCTTTTTGCATACATTATCAATTGGCGTGTTAAGAATAATTGTTTTGGTATAAGCTTAGAATAACCTCACTGTAATTTTTGATATTAATAAATGTATAAAAAAGAGAAACCAATTATAATTTCATTAACATAAAATTATTGGGTTTTGAAGATTTTCTTCTTTTGGAAGAAACTATAGGAGTGAATTTTTTGATGGAGCACACCGAAATACCGACAGATTAGAAATAATAATGTAATTTATATAACTTCTTTTTGATTTGATAAGACAAAGAAGTATAAATTCTAACGTGCGAACATACATGTACATCTTTGAAAAGGATTGTTTAGGCTTTTTAAAATAAGTACCTATAGCCCCTAACACAATTCGAAATGCGATTTTCTCATGGCCTTATAAAACGGATTAATGATCGACATTAAATTGTTATGGTCAAAGCAAATGCTCGTACGTAATGGCGTTCATTTTGAACACTCGTCCATGGGCAAGGATTAAAACGTATTCATTCTTTGTGTACATTCAGACACATATCGAGTACAGTAAGCAAAGTTTTTATTAAGTTGTAGTGACATGGTGGAATTGGGCCGACACGACTGGGTAGGTACCTCTCACATGACAAAGCCTTAATGTGATGGCTATGCTGTTGCGGTTTGTGAGTAATCGGTGGTTTTCTGGAGGGGAGTGAGGAAAGCGACGTCGGTAGTCGTCAAAAGGTTCTTGCGCATTTGTTTATACTTATAAAAGTAATTACGTCTATTTTTCGCAAGGAATTGTTAGCGAATAAATGGTAATACGTTAGTTTTTTTTATCATTATATAAAGGCAAACCAGAAATCGAAGGCTTTTAAAGACTAACGACGCCCATAGACATCCGCATTGTTGTAGTCATGCAGATGCGTTGTCCTCGCTACCTCCTCCCTAACAATTGATCACCGGCTACTCACAAACCGCACGAAACGCGCCAGCAAAGCAATCTCTTTACGGCTGATGAGCAGATTCTGATATAGATCTACATGCTTACAAGTAATTGCCTACACAGATCGCTTATCTTTCTCGATCACGTGGCCCGCCGGGAGCCTAACAATCTAGAAAGCCATGAAGGGGAAAGGGAGGCTAACCAAACCCTCTCGATATATGTTTACTCTTTGAGCCCCCTTGTAGAAACAATCAAACTGCAATAGGTATACCTTAGCAATGACGATTGCTTATAATTCCATATTAATTAATAAAATGTTGTAAAGTATCAGTCCGTCTCGGTTTCCAATGGATATCGCAAATATTAATTGGTATGACCACAAAAATACAAATGTTGTAAGTTTCAATTTCAGTCTCCTAAACATTATACGCTACCTCATCACAGACAATTCAATTTAAGCCAGAACAATAAAAATAATAAGACTTAATCATATTATGATGTGTGGCTTATAAAATAAATAAGAATTAAAAAAAAAAGACAGAACAACGTCTGTCGGGGCAGCTAGTTGTCAATAATCTCTGCAGCTGCGATATGGAGATTTACTTTGATGTATTGTTCACTCCTTTAGTGTCATTGTCGAAGTTTTCATAATGAATGTATAGCCTATGTTCATCAGAGATAATGTAAGATGTTGATGGTAAAAGTTTTTCAAATCGGTGGAATATCCGTAACTGCCGAAGCGATGCACGATGGCCATTTCATTGCAAACAAACAAATAAAAATCATTTTTTTCCCCCTCATATATCTTAGATACTTGTGGTTTTACCATAGTAAACAAAGGTTTTCGAGAGTTCTTAGTCTATCAGGCTAGAATTGGGCCACAGCCTTAGCCATCGTTCTGGCTCCTGCTGATGATGATAGTTACCGTGTTATTAGTCTCGCATCAGTATTAACCTATCTTTTGACAAAAACTCTGATATAATACGGCATATGACTGTGACATTAATATAGAGCAAATGCCGAAGGTCCATTTCGCCCACAAACGCGAATTCGCCCACACGTGTCTTTGTCATCACATAGATTAAAAACCAAATGCCAATTCGGCAATTTTAGCAGAAGGTCAATAAAACAATCGCCAGAGAACCCTATTGTAGCAATCCCAACGGTATATTAACGCACGTATCATAATGACAAATGGAGAACAAAGTTTATTTTGGCATGACATATCACAATGGTGTGATTTCAATGCCGCGAACAATGTGTTATTAAAGTAATGTTGGATTTGTCAGGTGTTGCTCCATGTAAAAAAGTCATAGACAAGAGCGAATTTAAATATAGAATGTTACCTATTCACTCTTGCCTATGATTTTTTCACATGGCGCAACATCTAACAGATCTACTGTCACAGTGTATTTAATATTTTTTTTGTTACAAAAATGTTGTTTTACAGTAAAAATATTTCTTTTAAAGCATATTGAGATAAACGAGGAATCAGCGCCGCTTATTTACTGAAGGTGTCCATTAACATCCGTATATGGATAAGTGTCGTTTTCGTTCACACCACCTCCTCCCATTGGTCCAACGGCTTCTCACAAACCGCATGAAACGCGATAGCGTAGTCATCACTTTTAATGTGGTGTCATTTGAGCAAGAGGTATTTCTCCGGTTGTGACAGCCCAATTCGACAGGAATGCAGTTTTTGCTAAGAATAAAGGCTACATAAGTTCTAAAGTCGTCAACCGTAGTCACGTTAATCATGATGTATCACATTCCATCGAGCTCAAGGTCTATATATGGCAGTAGTTAAAACGAATTGAATAATTCCCTCAATATCTTTATGAGGCTGTTTGTATTGTATTATATTGCAAACACCCATTCAACAGGATCGCGTGCGCATGCGCAAGTGAATTGTATCAATTTGTACGGCTACCTGGTAGAGAAAATGAGCCGAGGTAAGGACCAATACATTCATCATACAAATGGACTAATGTATACGCTGGACGAGAACCATAGTAATGTGTATGTGTGTTTATGTATGTACCTACTTTTATATGTTCCCTGATACAGCCTGATTTAAACATTTGATGTGTCATTAGATTCGTTTCGAAAACTGGATACATCTTATATATAAAACTCTCGTGTCACAATGTTAGTTACCTTACTCCTCCGAAACAGCTTTACCGATTTTTAGCAAATTTTATGTGCACATGCAGTAGGTCTCTCGGGAGAGACTCTCGGTCAGAGACTCGGGTACTATCCACTTTTCATACCCCTGAATGATGATGTTTGTTCACCAAACTCGGCAAAACACATAATAGCGCCGTAAAGTGACATTTTTAGTGTCGCGTTTCGTGCGGTATGCGAGTAGCCGGTGCCCCATTGAGGGGCGGGAGGTAAAGGAAGGCAACGAATTGGCATAGTAATTACGTGGATGTTCATGGGCGTCGGTAGTCGTGAGACGGCTCCGATTGCTCGTTTGCCCTCCTATTCTATAAAAAAAACTTTTGCCGGGTCAGCTAGTTTTAATATAAATTAGCTTTGGAGTTTTATGTTTTAGGGTTCGCTCATTTGAATAGATTTGGATTGCCTACTCTTATTACTAACTAGCGATCCGCTCCGGCTTCGCCTGTGAATATCACGGGCCGGTTTATTACCGTAAGAAATTATACAGTAAAAACCTTCCTCGGGAATCACTCTATTCATGGGTGAAAAACGTATAAAGATCCGCCTAGTAGATTTTCAAAAAACCATTCACATCTGTTGATCACAGGCAGCTGTCGAGAGCTTTGTATTATAACATGTGTGCGCTGATTATTATTTGCAGAGTGACAGGCATGTCTACCAAACACCTCGTCTCACACACTCACGCTCGCCATTCTATATATGGCGATAAGTGTGCAAACGAGCAGTAGAAAATATTGTATGAACGTACGCCCATAAATATCCGCAGTTTCAAATATTTCACAGATGCTTTGTCTCCTTTACTTTGTCCCGTAAATGTGCCACCGGTAGCCACACGAAACGCGACAGCATAGCCTTCACTTCCCTCCGGTATGATGTGGGCAAGTACTAACCCGGTCCGGTTACACATAAACAAACTAGTAAAACATCTGCATAACAACGTTGCGGATATTTATAGGCGTTGTTAATGTTAAAAATCGTTTTGATTGCTCGTTTTGTCCCTTATACTTTGTGATAAGAAACTATGCCAATTACCGAGACGAGCAGTTCTCCTCTACAAACCGACCAAATAATGTGCGAATTTCGTATAAATAAATATATAATAGGTACATAATTAGTACTTAAGTGCGACTAGACCGCGGCCTGCGAGACACTCATCGTGGCTGGAATGTTAAAATGGTGCTGGTCCGCGCTAGCTCCGTACTTAAGATGTAAAAGGTTTTAATAACGGTTGAAATGTTTGAAATCCTTTTGATTTCCGTTATATTGCAGAATCAAATCGTTTTATAAGGCGACGCACATTAAGATAGTCGAATTAGTAAAACATCTAATTTTTCACTTTGCGGTCAACTTTACAATCGTTAATATATTTAATTTAGCAATCAATTTGCAGGGTACAAAGAAGGATTTAACATAATTTAACTTAAAACGTTCTTTTAACTTTTTATCTTATTTTAATATTAAAAGCGGACCAAAAATGTACTCTTGTGCTAAAAAGTTTTAAAGTTCTTTGTCTTAAATAATATTTTTGTGTTGACATTTAAAGGCACAGTTCTAGATCGTAAAATTATTTTTAATTTAGTCGGTTAAGTTATTGATAATTAAAAATATAATGCTAGTATATAAGTAGTTATACTTTTAATGGCGTGTAATGACCGTCATGTTATTCACATGGATACGATTTCATTGGGAAAGATTACAAATATTATATTATATCTAGACTTATTAATTGCGTATACAAATATTATTAAGCTCCAAGTTTGTTTGTTTGAACGCGCTAATCTCAGGAACTAGTGGTCCGATTATAGACAGATATAGACATAACGTTAGATGAGACAGGAAGAGGAAGGTTATAGGATATGTCATACCATGACGCTACGGCCAAAAGCAGCTGAATAAATGAGTTATGCAGATGAAACCGTGAAGTGGTGTTACTCTATTGTAATTGTGAAGTTTGCTTGTTTGGTTTAACTCACTATTCTCAGGAACTAGTGTTTCGTTTTGTAGAAAATATTTCAATATTTGATAATACACTCATCAAGGAACAACACACAGTCAACAAGAACTATAATATCACCATAGTTAGAGGAGCCACGCTACATTGCAGTGGAATTTGGTCATCAGGACCGGAGAGGTACCTCTCACTCACATGATACCGGCGTAACATGACGTCTTCGCTGTCGCGTTTCGTGAGGATTGTGAGCAGCAGGTGGCACATTGTAGGGGAAGTGAAAAAGAGGGCAACGCATCGACAGTGATTATGCTGATGTTCACGGGTGGCGGTAGTTGTTAAAGGCTCCGATTTATCGTTTGTCCCGCCTATCATCTTGACAATTTTCGTGACCATGTGGTCTACGCGTAGGTGAGCAGCTTTTAGAGTAAGTGTGTCTGTACTTGTTGTATTTGTAGGTCGCTAACAGAATCTTCTAGCCCATACTTAATTCCAAGTACCGTACACATGCGGAAGAATTAAGCCAGGCGGCATTAGGCTATAAGTTAGCTTCCCTTATCTTATCTCTGCATCTGTGTCAAAATACGTGTCTAGAACCTACAGAGATTTCTCGCCACTAAACAAGATGGAGATCGGCGACGTGACCAAAATTAAACTGTTACTATCTTAAAAAATATAATTTCGAATTTCGAAAAGATAATCTCAAAGACAGGATATAAAATTATTAATAGCCTAGAAACCTGCCCACAAACGCAGTCGGTGTTTACTTTTGTCACTTTCTGATGACGGGACTGAAGTCTGACAAGCCCGGTAAGGTTAGTTTATGTATTGATTTCTTGAGTTTACGCGGATGTTATACATTACAATAAAAACTACTTTTACGGATTTTATCGCTGTTTATTTCATTATTTAACAAGCCCAACGTTTCAGAAGCTTTACAGAAACCATGAACACTGGTGGACTGAGATGACAAGTGTTAAGCTGTCACAAGTTATTAAAGGTACCCGAAGATTTATTGAAAATGGATTCTACGGGATGGATGGTGGTAGCGGGAGTTCGGTCGTCTTGGCGTTCATTGAGAGAGACCTGTGTTCAGAAATGGACCGATAAGGAATTATAATTATTTAGTTCCGATTAACGCAAGCAGTACATATTTTATTTAGTTGTCTTGAGGTGTTAAGTTTCGTTTTTTATTAAATTATTATGTTTATCACTGGGTCCCAAACACAGGGAAGGTCCCAGGCATCTTGTCATCCAGGCAGGTGAGGTTATTGAAAATCTAGAACTGGCATAATCCTTGAGGTATCAGACTTCTCGATTTTTCTAACAAATATAACAAAACGAAGTCGTGTTTTAATTCAACATCTATAGATCTCTGTGATTGCATATCCAACATCAATGAACTGGAGAACTGGCGATAGAAGTAAAACTTAAAACTATCAAGTAACAATGACCTGTATATAGTACACACTTGTAGAGCCACATAGCCGCGTAGCATGTTGCTGACGCGAACTCATTCGGGAGGATTTCTCTTTAAAATCCCCCGAGATATCCTCCTCTTCCTTACTCCTCTAGAAATTGAAAAAAGACACAGGTAGATAGTAGATACATATCATCGACAAAAATACTTGATGTTTGTTTGATTCTAAAAGTGGAGTTCTGGACTTTCCACCCTGCTTTGATCCATGTCAGTGATTTACATAAACCGAATTAAAGTAACATATCATAAATAATATTACTTATGATGATGTAATTTTATATATCTTATGAGTTATAGTTATATTTATTATAAGAGTTGCGTCAGTAGAGATCAAAAGAGCTATTTATTCCCGCTTCAGTATTCTGGACGCTTCCATATCGTGACGTCATTTTCCATGGGTGATATTAATCATAATGTTGAAGAGACAGCTTAATATATGAGTATCTTACTCATATGTTAAGCTGTAAAATATGGCAGTGTGGACCGCATCACATATCGCACATTATCGGCAAGCTTCTGTTCGTGAAACATGTAAAAGCTAAAGAAGAAAAAAAATATTTTGTGGCGTAAAACGTTCGTATGGGTGTTCTTAACTGAAATAGAATCTAGAATCGTAATCGTAAAGAAAAACTATTTAACTAATAGTACAGTACAGTAATTATTTGTTTTTTGGTTTATGCTTATAAATAATCACCATCATCATCAGTCGGAAAACGTGCACTGCTGGGCGTGGGCCTCATTAATAAAGTACCACAAAAACATTGTGCACCGATATTAAATATTGTACAAGTACATATTGGTTAGTTACCAATATGTAAGATACGGACATCAATCAAAGATATTAGAATTTTAATTGACTTTATGAGGTTAATAGCATGAAATATATACGGCAATATTTTGCACTTCATCGAAACATAATTTCTAATTACGTAAGCGAACGTTGTGCAATAAATACGATTGATCGATACAACGCTCGTAGAATTCTGCAAATAAATTGCACATTACCCTCTCACTTCCGAGGCGGACATTCCTGAGATACTCGCTGTTTAGACATTGACTATGTCATAACTTCTTTACAGTTATAAATATCTGACACTCATTTATCAGTGTATTTTTTTGTTTACATATTTCTTTTGCTGACGTTCTTAGAGGTGGAATGTCGGTCATGTTCTTGGCAAGTTTAGCAGTATAAAATCATGATAATACATTTAAAAATATTAAGAATCGTTTGAAGGGACTGAAATCATCAAAGAAGGCCCAATGAAGAAGTGGTAAGCCACTCCTGGTTCAGTACATATTTAATGCTTTTCAGCCATTTTTGTTTTTTAGTAGTCAACTCTCTAAAAAAACTCTTTACATTAGGTGTTATTTTCATCAACATGTTCTGTAGGTTAGTTGGCAAAATAGCCACAGATGCGACTGGTATACACACTATACAATGAATTGTGGACGCAAAGTGATTTTGTGGACAATTTAAATCTCCACATGATAATCCGCAGTAGGCACATGTGGGAAAATAACTTAACTTAAAACTGTGAGAGTGGAGTGGAGAAACCGTTACACAACAGTGGGCTATGTCGGACTATATGTACTGATAGCAATCCGAAGAGGCTGTATTGATCTACCAGTCATGATCCTCCCCATGCTGCATCATTCACGTCAGCGCCGAGGACATTCTAACTTCCGCGTGCGTGCTGCCCTCTACGTCAGAGTCGGGGGATGAGGGATCCTCCGCGGTCTCTCTGGCCGTGACAATAATAGTAAAATTAGGTTACGTTTAAAGTATTTATTCCCATAAAGATACAAATATATCTCTTACATGAGAACAAGAAAACTATAACTAAGTGCATAACTATAAACACCCTAACAGAGACCTAAATAAATGGCTTTGGAACTTCAAGTGAAAAAAACTAATAGTAGATGACATTAGACTATTACAATAATTATTGAGCTTTGATAAACTGATATAAAAGTAATTGAGGCTAGGAGTCAAAACCGGTGTTAGTTGTTAATGTTGACGTTCAAGAAGTATTTTTTTATAATTCTATTTCGAATAAAAATATTTTTGTCATTATATTTCATTCCAAATTAGCTATTGTAAACATTCTCATATCGAGTTTTCGGCCCCAAACCTAGTCTCGTCGAGGGACAAGCACTCATATCAATCCACGTGGGCCCTGGTATGCAAGTAGTGTCGATGTCACACTTTAGTTATGTAACATCCTTGAAACTAAAACATAAGTAAAAACAAATATATCTATTTTAATCTTTGACTTCGCAATAAACCAAGTTTGGGCGGCTATATAATCGCAAAAAATCATGATTGATTGGCTTAAGATTGGATGCAAATCTATATGTATATATGTATCATGAATTCAAGTTCCCCGCCGGGCCCGTCTATCCAAGATTTATCTCAGTTCTCACTAAAAGACAGATCATCGAGAGAGGCATTACATAATTCAGAAATATTTCTTGCAATTTGTTACAAATGTTGGTTTATATTGAGACGTTATTTCTTTTCCTTATACAGGTGCTTGTGTGAGATGTATAAAATTCATGTACTTAGAGCTTGTAAAGCAAACGTCATCTATACTTATAATAAACTGCCCAAGTGCGAGCCGGACGCGATCACTATGGATTCCGTACCAACAGGATATTCGAGCATTACCTACATCTTATATAAGTTGACAAATTTATATTCGCCGGTGCCTGCACACATTTTGTGTGAGATAAACTACACATGTAAGTTTGTAACGGATTTTAGTATCGGTTGTAGTAGCGGCCATAGCAATACATCATCTGTAAAAATTTCGCTATCACGGATCATCATATACAGCCCGCCGACAGACGGACAGGCGGACAACAGAGTCTTAGTAATAGGGTTCAGTTTTTTATTCTTTGGAAACAGAACCCTAAAATTAATCCTCCTAAACATATTTGAGCCTATAACTCATATTATCTGTACCGTACTTTCGAGAATAATTTTACTTTTGCGTTCGTTTTGCAAGAGCAGGTGATATTCCTGCAAATGTGGTACCGAAATACATAAAAAACGGGTTGAAAAGCCTTCTTGATCTTTAGGGAGTTTGTTTCATAGTTCTGTCACGTATACGTTCACGTTATGCAAAACTTCCTACAGCAGGACGACACGAATAAGTTATATGATTAGAAAAGTAAATACATCTATAATCATTATTTTAAATGATAATTTATGACGTAAATTTAAATGAAATGTGTATTAGTAGTTTTATAAAGAGATAAATTTCTGCAGTCTGACCATAATAAACGGTAATAACGTAAAAGAGGACGTCTTTATGCATTTATTACTTCTATTCTGTTCTATCTGTAATAATATTATACAGAAGAAACATTTGTTTGTTTGTTATTTCGTTTGTTTCTTTGTTTCTTTGTGTGTTAGTAAAAAAAATTGTATTTGTATAAATCGATGTATTTTTGTAAACCAGTGAATTTTTCCAAATGTTGTGCAACATCCGTGCGAAGCCGGGACGGATATTGTAGCTGATAGCGATATTGTAATGATATAAAGCATAGAATGATACAATTAAAATATGTAAATATGTACGTTAACAATTAGAACTGTATAAAATTGCAATAGCATGGTAGATATGGGTTTATGATCCCATCTGAGTTCTGAAATGACTTTCTAGAATAGAGTAAACGGACAGAATACATTAGGTACTAGGTTTTGATTTAATATAATTTTATAAGTTTATTACTAGTTCTCATCTAGGTATTTAGGGCAATCTCGTATACGTCAAGACTAGCGGTTCTTGGTGATTAAACTTGTACTAATTGACATTTTCTCCGTTTCACTGGTTAGCATAGAATATTATAAAGCTGATTTGGTTCCGTCTTATTTCTAACATTCCCTGTTTAGATCAGTGGTTCTAAGCAGGTGGTCCGTTGACAATTAGTGGTCCCATGAAGCAAATGCATTGGCCCACGAGCTATGCTAATAAATAAGTAAAAAGATCAAATCCTTATTTTATTAGGGGTAAAATCAATAAACCGACTAGATGGTACATGCCAGTATGAATATTTTATCTAATGACCACTGATTGAGACTCACCGGCAAAAAGCTTGGTTTCTTGTCTTTATTTCTACTATCTATCAAGGTCATGACATTTGTTTGATGTTCTATCCGTCAGCGCAGAGGTGTTTTAGCTACCTCGCGCGAGCTGCCCTCGACATCACAGTCGCGGGGTGGGAGACCCCGCGATCTCTCTGGCCATGATAATAACAGCAAAATTAGCTATTATAGTCATTCTCATATCGGGATGCATCTCTCCCATCTGCAGAACCGTGTGGGGTCCCTCCGTCCCGAAACCAAGTCGCGTTAATTCTTTTACTATTTGAAACCAGACTGGACTTAATCCGGATTCACAACACACTTTCAGTTCGTCCATCGCATTCATTCCAGTACCATATTGCCTCTTTATTCGAATGTATGGCAGTGTACAAGTACAAAATTTCTCCAGTAATAGTCATTGGATGGATTGGAATGGCAGAAGGGCTCGGCGCTCAATCTGTGTAATTTATCTAAGTAGTGGCTGCGTCTAATTGACACTCGCACTACATACACGAACGACTGGGCCGCCTAGTATTTTTAGAGTCGCGTGGCGGCACTAAACACTTGCTAACCGTTACTGCTATCATCGTTAGCTGTTAACCCGTCTAGTGCAGCTGAGTTATGTATGGTGGAATGTAGCTAGTGTAGATTCCACCAAATCTTTTTTTTGTAATCACAAAGGGGATTAACGAACAGCCGAAGCAAAACTACCGCATCATTAATATGTCGATGTGTTGCTCTCATTTCCTCCGCCTCAAACAAACACGAAAGGCGACACTGAAGATTTCACTTTTGGCGGTATCCCGCAAGCGAGGGGTGCACCTCGTGCCGGCTCAAAGCAGCTGCAATGCAGCATGTACTACTTCTTTCAGATCATGACAACATTGTAGCGGAATGAAGCCGGCACGACAGGTAAGGTACACAAATTACCGGCAGTTGTGAGAGTGCTAATGGCCCACTGCAGAGTGTGCTAATGGCCCACTGCAGAGTGTGCTAATGGCCCACTGCAGAGTGGGGACTGTAGGGACCAGGGTGATGATGAAGGATAAACGTCACATGAATTACTGTAAAAACGCTTTTATTTTGAATATTTTAAGGAATTTAGACAATATCAGGAAGACGTAGTGCCATGATGCATAGAAGGAGAAGGAATCATGGGAATGTCCATGACGTCGGTAGTCATCAAAAAGTTCCGGTTTGATCGTTATGCTATAAAAATATATATGAGAGGGTAGTTGTGGAATAAATCAATTATTTAGATCAAAGTTATGCTACACAATCAGATGGCCCATTGGATGGGGACGGGTTGTGACATGCAGAGGCATATGCGCATGTTAGTGGGCATCCATAATTACTAAATGACTTCGAATGGTTGTTTGTCCAATAACAAAACAAAGGCTTAACTTCAACCTTCACTTTATTAGACCGTAAAACTAAACTTAGAAAATCTGCAAGCTGAAGCGACAATGGGCAGGCCACATTGCTCGCAGATCCGATAACCGTTGGGGAAGAAAGGTTCTCGAGTGGCGGCCCCGCACCGGTAGACGGACTGTAGGACGGCCTCCTGCTCGATGGACTCATGACTAGGTTAAGGTGGCGGGGAGCCGCAGGATGCAAGTGGCTCGTGACCGTGACCTTTGGCGCTCTGTGGGGGAGGCTTATGTCCAGCAGTGGACGTCGTCCGGCTGATGATGATGAAAAACCAAAGACGGCCTGATTCGAATTCAGTGTGCAACTGCATTTCCTTTATAAAAATGTCTAATTTGTTATGTCAATCCTAATTAGCTGTAAAGGCATATTTCAATTATAAATAAATTATAAGAACTGGTAATAAGTATGTCAAAAGCTGTCACATTTCGATTGGCACGATGATATGAAATATATACGCGAATTTGCAATTATGCATGCATGTTGATAATTTCGTAGATGGGAATTTCGGAATAACAGATGCATATATATTGATTGAGAGATATTTTGGCAATCATGTGTCATCATGTAATTACGGCTATAAAACATTCCCTTTTATGGAAATTTAGGCAAGTCGCATTTCAGAACAAATAGAAGATAGTGAGAGGCGTTACTGATCCAGTGTAGCGGAACCTCTCGCTCACATACCACTTTAAAGTGACAGCAAAGTTGTCGTGTTTCGTGCGGTTTCGAACACAAGCTCGAATTTCTCGTATTTCCGCTTGTATTACAAAAAAAATAAGATATTTCTAGGCCATCGCTACTACGATCTATCAAACTTGAGTTCATCAGTATTTAATAGTTGGGCTGCGTTAATGTTTACCATGACACAAGACTCCAATGTCCGTCTGTCTGTTACCAGGCTGTATCTCATAAACCGTGATAGATACATAGTTGAAAATTTCAGCAACAACAACATATCCTTATGCCAGTTCCCTAATGGCAGAGCGATTCAGTTCGGTTGTCGCTATAACAACAAATTCTTTAAAAAAAAAAGAATGAATCAATTCTTTAAGGTGTCTCCGATATATACACTAATTTGACGGAACGACATAAATAAAGAAAAATCTATCGCTTTACACGCTTAAGAGTTGTAGAAATGGAAGCTTGACACGTGGGTTGGCCACATTTTATTTTTTCTTGTAGAGGTTAAACATGTTTTATGCGCTATGGCGTAATAAACATATTTTATATCTCCTATGGTTATCTTGTAACACGATGAAAGGAATTAAAATGATTTATAGTCACATACCTTTTTAGTAGATACAGATTAGGTTGGTTGGGACTTTGTGTTCACGGACACGTTTTCACTTTTATTATACACGTGGAAATGCAGTTTTCTTTTCTTACTATAGGCACGTGATAACATTGCTCCTGCGTTCGTGTAAAATTCGACGTAATATAGGATTGGGTCTGGTTTTACTGCCGGGTTGCGGACGTCTGGTGGCAGCCGCCCTATGTAAAAATTAGCGCCCTCGTGATTAGGATCCGTTCTCGTTCCTGAGATTAGATAGCCGGTACCACCTGGTAAATAGACGCGATAAGGCTAGGACAAAGAAGAAACACTCGACAAACTGGTGTAGGAGATGTAAAATGGTTTCCTTAGTCATCGCTATGTACTATTCAAGTGCTATCGACTGTACCCGACTGTGTCAGGAGAAGGGTACTTTTATAGAGTGTATGTATGTAGACTTCTATATTAAGAACTAATTGACTGGAATCATTTTCAACCGCCCATATTTTTCTATTGATTTGGTCAGTTGCCAATCCAGAACCAGAAGAGTTCCTGCGCCTGATTTCTCTCAGGTTGTGTTGCCGTCACATGGGAATAGGATAATGAGGGAACAGAGAGTGCACTTGTGTCTGCGCACACACTTGTGCACTATAATATGTTCGTCTTTATAGGCCGCCGGTGCCTAAATTCGGCTAGGACGTCATTTTGTTATAACTAGCTGAACGTTGTTTTGCCATATTTTTAGGTATTATCACATGTTTTGCCATATTTTTAGTTATTATCACTTAGGGGTATGAAAAATAGATAGTAGCCGATTCTCAGACCAGCTGAATATTCATACAAAATTTAGTAAGAGTCGGCAAAGCCGTTTCGGAAAATTAAGGTTACTAACATTGTGACACGAGAATTTTATCCATAACATTAGAAATAGAAATTCATTTAAATAGGAAACAGAAATTTAATAGGTAACTATTTAAAATACAAAAAAAAAATACTTATCCACCTACGTGTTGCAATCTAAAATAAATAATTTGAACTATATATGCCTTAATAATGATTTTAAAGCGCAGTGCCTTTGAAAGATATAACCAGTCTAAATATATATGTTACAGGTTTGAATTGAAGTTACATAGAATGGGGAATACTAATATTAAAGCTGAAAAGGATTTTGAGAGTTTGAACCCGCTAATCTCAACAGTGAGGAACTAAAGATCCGATTTGAAAACATCTTTTGGCGTTAGATAGAACATTTATCTAGAAAAGCTATATACCATGATGCTGTTATGAGTTATGCGAGTGAAAACGCGGTGCGCTGCTAGTGAGCGTATAAAAATTTATGACGTAACAGGTATAGTACGTACTGAGGCATCTCTGCGGTGAACAAACAAAAAGTATCTACAGGTGAACTGTGTAAACAGTCACTGACTATTATGTGACTTAAGGGCACTGATGTACCGGGTGTCCAAATTATTTAAGTAGTAATAATATTATTTTAATAATGAGAGTTACCGTCCATAAAACAGAACCTTGCGATCGAACCGATTAACAACGACTTTTCAGTTTTTAAGCTTGATTAAAAAAAAATTAAACCATATTTTTAAATCTCAACTTTTGTAAGATCTTCGTAAGATATTTAATATATTTAGCACTTTTGTAAGTAGTGCCATGCTGTATAGGAGGAGGTAGTGCCCTGAATAGTGTATGACACTATATCCTCCTGCGCAACATTGGGCCGGCACGACCGGGAGGTACATCTCCCTCACTTGATACCACCATAAAGTGACACCATAAAGTGAGTAGCCGATAGCCCATTGCGGAGGGAGATGAAAAGGAGCGCAACGCATCGGCTTAGTAATTATGTGGTTGTTTATGGGGGCCGCTAGTCATAAAAATAGCTCAGATTTCTAGTTTGCCCCCTATTCTATAAAAAAATCTAATGCGATTTGTAGTTTCATAGATTAGCGCGTTCAAACAAACTCTAGAGCTTTATTATATTAGTATAAATTTACCATACATTTATATATTATTAGAATTCCTACTAAGTACCTGCCATTTACTGACATTTTTAGCGCCAGAGGAATCACGAATAATTTAAAGATGAGCTATAAATTATAACAAGACGTAGTTAAAAAAAGTAAAAAAGTAGTTAAAAACATTATAACCTCAAATATATTTTGTTACATCTAATGCTGAATTGAATGAACATACTTAGTAACCTCAAACAAGTACACAATTCTTAAGTAAAATAATGAGCCGTGGGATTTTCTCACATATACCATAATCTAATTTTAACTAAATTTATATCTTACTAACTTTAGAGTACCTACAACATTTTTCAAAATATATTTTTTATAGTTGGGAAGGCACAAGAGTTGTAGAGTATGTACTTGCATGTGCTTTCACTTTGCGAGTAGCCGGTGGCCAATTGGAGGGAAGGTGGAAAGAGACAAGAGAGTAGGGCATGATAAAAATCGAATACCCACAGGCGTCGATAGTCGCCACAAAATTCGATTACTCATTTGCCCCCTACATATACTATGAAAAAGGCGATCAGTTCGCCTTTTTTTGACATAGCACAAAACCAAAAAATATCAAACAATTGAAAATTATTTCAGAAGTTCGAGAAAAATCCTTTGGGATTTCAAAACATACACATGAAATAGCGGCCTTAAAATCATATAGTATAATCGATGGATATATATTTTTTGAATTGTTAAATGTCGAATAAAGACTCAAACCGCGATTTAAACTTAAAAAGAGTAGGCGTCTAAGGTCGTTGTCACCGAACAGTAATAATCCATAAATTAAAATATTAATCGCCATTGTATCGCGGGCTTAATAGTGCGTGTGCGTGCCCCTCCCAGTTCTGCTTTCTACGCGATTTCACTGACGGAGGCGCCGCGAGCCGCTTTTTGTGGCCGCACACGCGATTTTTCACGATTTACCGCCGTTTTAGCACCTGTTGCTTCCATGGCTTCTACGTTAACCTTTTTTGTGGACGCATCTTCGTTAGCCCTCTTTTTGTAAATGTTTCTTGATATATTTGCAGAGATCGTTAGGAGATGTTCGTTAATAAGAAATCTTTCGAAATTATTTAAATTTTTTATCCCTCCTTGACTCCTCAATTAGCTTTCTTTGGATTTTTATTGAGCATTCGTAAAAATAATTTTGGTCGGTTTTGGGGCCTAAAAGAATTCATTAAAAATAGATTTCTTAGGGAACATGACTTTTGCTCCATAAATAGGGTTTAAAATAATTTTCCACGAAAAGTTTAGTTTTGAAAATTTTAACACTGAAAATTATCCCTCTCAATCTGAAGGAAGAATGAAGAAAAAATCTGAAGAAGAATCAAAAAATATTCTTTTTGTTGAGAACTTTTCAGGTGTTCGGAAGAAAGTTTATTCCCGTTATCGCTTTCAAGAGACCCTTAGAGCTGTACTAGTAAACTTTTAAGAGACCCTTAGTTGGCTACTAGTCTTGAAGGTAAGCTAGTAGCTAGCTTATCTTCAAGACTAGTGGCCAACAGGTCTTCTTGATCTCTCCTCTCCATATCCCGATTCTGTAAAGCCAGCGAGAGGAGGGGACCTAATTTGGACGGGAAATTATCTGATCTGAAATGGTCTGGGGCCAACTACATACATCGTCATTTAATGTCACTGGACATCGGAAAATAAAATGATAAAAATCATAAAATAAAGTATAAAATTAGCCAACATTTTTGAAGGGTTCATAATATGGAGTAACAATCGTTATTGTGCTATGCTAGCATTGCGAGATAGGCTCGTAAATTGTTCGGCACTTACAATGGGATTCTTGAGGTGTAGCAGTACACGTAAGAATGTCTGCGCGAAGGCTTTCTTTGCTGGCGCAAGCACAATGACTCATGCTTGACTCAGAGCCGGGCTATGGTAGCTACGTTAACCTGTTCTGCAACTCCAAAAAAATATTATTTTTTTATTGTGTCAAGACAATATAATAGTTGGTAGGTAAATTACTTGTAGTCTGAGTTAAGCGTTGGAACTCATGCACGTGACCTGGTTGCTATTAATCGTGTCTCTGTCTCTCTCTCTCTCTCTCTCTCTCTCTCTCTCTCTCTCTCTCTTCCCACGCTAGTCTACTGCTGCAGGACATGTTACAAACTTTTCCTTTGGTTACTTATAGAAGACAAGTCATATATGTATCGTTTAGTAGATGTACTACGATATTATCTCGAATGCTCTGGTTGACTTAGTTAAAGTCATAAGAAACGTTGAATATATGTACTTAAAATTTCATTTTATTTCATTGCAAGCTAATTAGCTAAAGTACAGTTGAAAGGAACTTACTGCACTATTATTTTGTTTTATAAATTATGTCAGTGATGTTGACGATGATACATTAATGTCAACGAAACTTTGGAATAACCCAAACTACCGAACTAAACCTTGAACAGAAATAAACTTATAAATGATGAGGTCTTGAATTTATAATTCATACCTACTACTACGTCCAAATTTGCACCTTCTTAAATCATGTACTAAGATCGAAGATGCTTATTTGTTTTATAATTCTAACAACGCCGACTAAATGACAAATTTATTATTATTAAAAATGTTAACTAAAAAGAGGATAATTAAATGCTACTTTTAATTAACCTGATTATTTTTAAAAAATCGTAAACGATATGAGTAAAATGACATAGATTTAGATGAATAAATTAATTTGATATAGATGCTTGCGTATCAGTCTGTGTATAAATACAGGCCGATTGGTAGATGAGTGTAAAGACATCAGCAGGTGATTCGGTGATCTACTACCAATATTTGAAACCAAATATCAAACGTCTCATACATTTGGGGACAACCACTTTTTCTTCAGAACAAGCTAGAAGCTAAGAATGCCGCTAACCTACGTAATTTTGTCAAATTTCCTCAGACGCTTTTAAATTAACGTTGCCATTCTATTGTAGATACATCATAATTTTATGGTAGTAGAAATCATTCAAACGTGAAGAAAGAACACAGATTATAAGTTTTTTTTTAAAGTGTCTGGAAAAGACTCGTTTTCAGCCAAGTGTCTTCTTGGAGTTTTTGTCCGGCGTCGTTTATTTAAGAGATAATAAGCCCTAGACCGGCCCAACGTGACCATAATCAACAACCTGTTCAGAGACCTTCACGTAGAATAGCGCTTCTAAGGGAACGAGGACGACCTCGGCTGGTTTTGTCACGTTGTTTACACTTCATACTTCATTATATATGGCTATCCACTAGTTGGATATATTTTGTAACGTAAGTTGCATATAAGTGAGATAAAGCAATCATCATCATCATTATCAGCCCTTATCGGTCCCCTGCTTGACACAGGCCTCTTTCAATGAACACCAAGACGACCAATCTCCTGCTACTCACGTCCATCCCGATCTGCAGCGAGATCGTCTTCCCGCCTGGTGAACGGTCGACCAACACTTCGTTTTCCTAAACGCGGCCTTCACTCCAGAATTTTACTGGTTGCCCTCTGTTCTTCTGAGTGTGTTTGCCTCTTCAGCGAGTTTGAGCGTGATATCGCATACTTTAAAAAAAGAGCGTGTAGACAAAAGTCTTCAGTAAATGCTTTCTCTCCATGATGATCTACGGGGCCGAAACATGGCCTCTTAATTTTGGAATGGTCCGCAAGTTTGCGCTAGCTCTTGAACGTGCTATGTTGGGTGTTTCTCTATCCGACAGAATTCGTAACGAAGTCATAAGGCAGAGATTATGCAAGTATAAATGAATTTTTCATTGATTATTATCCAGTTTTATAATGCATCGTAAAACTTATTTCATGTGTGGATTCGTGTGTTATGTAACGATAGTTATAAATAAGCTAGTTTTCCTTTTTAATATTATTAATTTACGATTCAGTAACTAAATAACTGGCTCTAGCCGATTAATTACCAAATTTATCAGGAATTTTCTAATGAAAATGAAATGATCCAACAGTGGTGTATCGAGGAAACTTAAAGAAATAATTCATCGAACATCATCGAAAATTAAAAAAAATATTCAGGCGCAAAGCTTTCGTTATAAACTCTTTCATCGTTTGCTAAACTTAATGCCAGTGTTTGTCATTAAAAAACGTAAAACGTTTTGTGTAACGTCGATCGATGGTTTTACGCAAGAGATGTGTGCGCCAAAGTGTGTCATATTATTTAATTATTGTAACGTATTTATTAATTTTTATTTGTTAGGTAATTAATTATATTATGCATTCTATACTTTTAACATTTAATATAGATAGTCGCCGGTAACAGATAGTGTAGTAATGATGTTAAATTTTATCTTTCTTTAACTGTTATGACAGAAGTACAGTGAGTGCCATCGGTGTATCGCAGCCAAATCGGGGTACCTGTCGCTCGCACATAACCGACTCGAAGTAAGGGTTATGTTGTCGGGTTTCGTGCGGTTAGAGAGTATCCGGAAAGTATTTACGATGTTTCAAGAAGGACTGATTGTGAAAATATTTATAGGCGTCGGTATCACGATGATTTCTATTCATTGTTTTTCCTAGTGCAATAGAATTGTATTAATCGCATAAACGAATAACATTTTGTCTAAAGAGCAAATTGTCGTGTTGGGACACACGTAGTCAAATACAATAACGCGCGGAAGTGCGGCCATTATGTACGGTTGTTCTGCTCATGCAACATCCGGTCCTTTGTGCCTTTGGATCCCATTGCGAACACTATGATAGTATGTCTGCTGCCAGATGTTCACAAATTATTATAATTTTGCTTACAGTACGTTATTTGTGCAAATGGTTTAAATCTTGACCAAAAACAATGGAAAAACGGCTTGTGTACATTTACAGGAAAAATTGTGTGTATTTATGCTAATGCGTTAGAAGTTAGTCTGTAACTATCGCGTAACAATAGGCAAATCACTTGAATAAATAAATAAACTTCTTACAAAAATATTTGTTTACCTGATGATGATGATAAGTCGAAACCAAAAAGTATATAAAGTTCATTTACTTATTCAAGTATTAACATGAATGACCTCTAAGAAGTGACAACATATCAAGATAAAAGTCTTAAAAAAAGATTTCGCCGTATTGTAGAGAAAACGATACAAACAATATAAAAAAATATTTTATGCATTGAAAGTCTTATTATAAAGAATTGTGGTAATCTTTTGAAAAACTAAAATGTTGACTATAGTTAACTTCAGAGTGTCAGTTTTTCATGACGGTGTGCGCGCGCGTCGTAAAAATCTACTCTCATATTTTTTTCCTAACGCACCAAAAGAAGTATAACTTAAAAAAAATTAAATTATTGTCTATGGTCCACTCGATGGAGGAGAGGAGGATAACGCATCAGCATAGTAATGATGCGGGTGCTTATGGATGCAGGTAGTTATCAAAAAGCTCAGACTTCTCATTTGTCCCCCATAATATATTTTTAATTGCTGCAATTCCTTTGAGTATATAATTGATTATATTAAATTGCTATGTGTTGTGTTGTATTTTATTCTTTTCTAGGTCGGAGTTTCTAAAATTTTGATTCAGAAGCCATAGTTCATAGGGATAAAAATACAGTAAAATAGAGTCACCTAATTGTGCTACTTATGTTGGTGCAAAATTTATTATTACTTATCTATAATATATAAAAAAATAAGTTAAATATATTTCCGTTGTCTAGGACTGTAACACAAGTCCTTACGGTACTTAGCACGGGGCTAACGTTGTTGTGATAAGTCCACAGCCATTATTATATCTTTTTGTGAAACGATGTCGTTGAACGATCCTTTAGTCGGTTAACACCAGGTGATCCAATTGCTCAATTCCCTGAGTAGATAAGATAAAGGAAAAGGAAAAATGGGGAGTAAAATACGAAAAAAGTATGGCGACAACGCTAAGAATGTCGCACCACTTTGCAGACCAGTTCAGATTACACCGATACCAGGACCCACCCACACTGTGAGGGTTTTTGTTTATGACGGTCTTAAAAAATCGGGTTTTATAAAAAAGTGGTTACAAAAAAACACTCGTAGTATGTACCAAAATAAACTGTTACCAAACCTTAATGAAATCCTACTTTAATATAACAACAACAACAACACATCTTCACGCCAGCTCCCAAATGAGGCAGGCAGAGATTAATATATTATATAAATCTCGTGTAAAGATGTTTGTTGATGTAATGATGTGTTGTCTGGTCTATAGATAGATATCTGAATATGTTAAGGTCTCTGATGTACGGGCTAAAATTGCGAGATGGTGCTACTTTTTTTCAAGTGAATTCGTTAATTAAATGATATCTGTACTATTATTATAAGAAGAAATCATTTTATTGTGTATTTGTTTGTTTACATTGAATAGACGTCGATATTACAGAACCGATTTGTAAAATTCTTTAGATTTGTAAATATCTTATTATTGTGAAATCTGCAAAAATCCCATAAATTCATCAATGTAGTCTGTAGTAAGTAGACAATTATATACAGGACTTGACGTCCGGGCGAGGAATACATAGAGTGTGTGTATGTGTGCGTGCGAGTGCGCGCGCGCGTGCGTGCGTGCGTGCGTGCGTGCGTGCGTGCGTGCGTGCGTGCGTGCGTGCGTGCGTGTGTGTGTGTGTGTGTGTGTGTGTGTGTGTGCGTGCGTGTGTGTGTGCGCGCGCGCGGCGCGCGCTTTTTAAACGCTTTTTAAAATGTTTACAAGATTTTTTTCCTTTATTAAAGCACTACTTAATTGTTATTGATGTCTTAAGTTTACGCGGATGTTAGTCATTACAATAAAACTACTCGTTAATCGGAACAACTAAAATTATAATTCTTCGGATACTTTTAAAAACTTTGTACATCAGGACATCTGTCATCTCAGTCCACCCGTGACCATGGTTGCTGTAAAGCTTCTGAAACGTCAGGCCACATAAATAATTTAATAAACCACGATCCGTAAAGGTGATTTTATTGTAATGACTACTTAATTGACTTAAGACATTTCATTTGTTTAGACTTTAGAGTATTCTTCAACCTTTCATCATAGATTTGGAAGAAGCATGTAACATAATGAGAAAACACACTGTGCAGTCTGAAAAGCTACCTAATACCTAAATTTTAGGAATAAAAACTTAATTCTTCCTGGTCGAAAGTCTTTATTTACTGTTAGTGTATAGCTGACACTTTCGCCTCACATATATACTTATTTTTAAAAATATTTTTGGGCGTAAAAAATATAAAAATTAAATTCTTGTGCGTTTACGTCCAAAAAAGAAATAAGAATTTTATCTCTAATATCGCAATAAGCTTCCTAAATCTTAACAATGGGGAAGTAAACACACTATGTGTTACTACGGTTAGGTAAAAAAATTTTGATTTAAATAAAAATTATTATTGCAGTCAGATCTAGCACGATGTGGAATCGTTTGGAATTTAGGCTGTTCAAGGCTTGATCAGGAATTAAGTGGGCGGAGAGATGCGTCAATGACCCGTAAAAGTTGCGGATCCGCATTCTGCAGAAAACACGAATGTTAATTTTCGTTGTAACAGTTCAGGCACTCACATTTGAATGTGCGCTCATGCGCAGGAGTCGATACTTGTTCGCTTATGTGGACATGTAAAGCACAAATGCTGTCACAGCATCTACAATATTGGTAAAATGCGTTTTCTATCAAAACCTTGTCATTTTACAACTAGTTCCGTGACCTCGCTCACGCATTCCCGCGCTTGCACCTAACTGTACTTTCCCCGTTGACTTAATGCCGACTTTGGACAGAACTTGCCTCCGGTTGGTGCACATTATAGCCATCGTTGCAATTTAATTATATTTTAAGTATAAGATGAGTAGCAAGGGCCACGTAGATTGCAACGTATCTGGCGATTGCCGTACCGCGTATTACCTCAAGAGCCTAGGCTCTAGTCGAGCTTGCGTGCCGCGCATTCCATCCGAATGATGTCGAATTGGATCGAATAAACCCGAGCGGCGAACGCGGCTTGCCTGCGGCCGACTTCACACCGAAGTGTGTGCGAGAGCGGCGATAACGTCTCGGCTGTTTGTCTGCGCAAGATATTCTGTCAACAAACTTTTCCGCGTCATAAATAACCGACAGGTTGATTTTGAAGTGTTATTTAAACTTATTTTATTAATGTTAGAGTGTATAACGTGAAGGAATAAGTAATTATCGATGGTTTGACTCAGTGGTAAAAAAATCTGTTGTTTTTTTTCGTTTTGGATTGCGTGCAGAACTCGAAGCTGTTCGTTGTGATCGTGTGTGTAACTTAATATTTGAAAGAACTAAAAGAATAATTGTATTATTTGTTGGACTTGGAGATGTGCTACTTGTTACGGTAATTATGCATTTAATTAATAAAAGAATTCTGTTAGTAACACAGCGTGTGTCTCGTTGGCCTCAATATTCTACCGCGTTCCGTTAACATAATCTTAGGTATTTTAGTTTAGACATACTTCATTGACCACCTTCTACTAGTTCAGCTAGTATTACGCATACCGATTTCTAGGATGTTGGCGAAATAAATTCGTCGAAGGAAACCCTAATTACTGTATTATGTAAGAAGCAGAAACTTCTTTTTGTTATTGGTGGCACAGTGGAGTGAATACTGTCTAGAATGAACTCGGAAGTGGCAGTAATCAGCAAATTCCTACGTGTACTTTTTGGGTATGTCTGAGAGGTAAATTATGGGTGTTACTTAAAAGACAACGGATGGTGTTGGTCATATTTACTAAAGTTGAATCGAAATGAGAGCAAACATTGTCTCACAAACTGTAGATAAGTAGGTAGGTACCTATAGGTCAATAGTCATATCACTTTTTAAAATTAGAGAATAATTTATATTTGACGTCAGAAAAGCTTACAAGTTACAGACAATAAGAAATCGTTGAGGTTGTTACTTACAGGCAGGTTTGTAAGACATGACTAGTCAGTCGAACTGTTGATGCTGGACAAGCGCCGCCAACCAGTAGTAGGTCCCTCCGAAAAAAAAATTGGTAAGACATAATTTGAATTTCTTTTGATTAAAAAACCGGTTCTTAAACTTTAACGTTGTGCATACATTAATTCTCTAAGGTTCCGCACTTTGAGCTGATGTTAAGGATTTAGTGTACTGAACTGGACGTGAAAGGAAAGAAAACGGATACCTGTATATTCAATTTATCAACCCAAAACCAGAATAGAAATAAAGAAATTGACACAACGAGAAATTTGACTCGCTCTTCTTGTCATAAAAGTTTCTAACATAAATTTACGAGCTGATACATCATCGAAAGCATCGTCAGACAGGTTCTTAGTCTTGTATAGATTTTAATAAACTTAAAATATGCGACCCTGTCATAAAAACGAAAATAAACCGGTATAGCGACAAAAGGTCATGCAAAACATATATCTTGTGTTAAAATTCATTCAACGCATTCAAAGATTAAGATATTTTATTGACCAGTGGGTACAGTATTGGTCTCTATTCATAACCCATCTGGTTTTATGCGTAGTTGATCTTTAAACAGAGTGTCAGTTCCCATATTCGATCGCCGATTCAGATCAAAAATATTTTAGGATTTATTCCTGTTATCAGTAAGAAGTCGGGGAGTTGCCGACGCTACAGCCTCGTGTCTGGGAGAGCACGCTTACATGTCGATTCTGCGTCTGAGTTCAGTCCAGTCGTGTCGGTATACCAACGGAATAGACGGAAGAAGGAATAGAGGGAGCACTATAGATATATGTCTTGGTTCTATAGAGATAACCGCCGTATTCGAAATTCGACACCGAGGACATTATTGGATCAAGGAGGACGGTTTGTCAGTCCTTATGAAATGAGCTGAATATATGTTGCATGATGTCGATTTTTAAGTCAAATTTATTTTGTTTTGTTCTATATCTTTTACTTGGTTCAATATTTAAATGCTCCGTAAATATACTTAACTCGTTTTGTAAAGTTCAATTACTTGAACGTACAAGTTTTTTCGATGAATCATATCCGACGGTCGAAAGATGCGGTCTTCGCCTAAGTTTTTTGTATTACGTCGCGTAGTGAGTTTAGGGCGCTCATAGAGAATGGTGGCGATGTTTGTGCTTCTATACAGTCGCGCACAACGACATTAGACGTGAAATTGTATTTAAGCAACCACATAACTAACAGGTATCGGCGCAAGTCGCTGCCGGAATCGCTTCTATATCGCTCATAACTTGTCGTGCGTAATATACTTATTGCTATATGTAGCTTTGGCACTTTTCAATTATCAAATGACACGTTTGCAGTTGACTAGGAGCGACCTTTGTTAGCAGACGTCAAAAAGGCTGGTTTACTATAAAAAAACTAGTTTTCCCCCTCATTCCAAAATGAAAGATCAGTAAAAAAGGATTCTTATAGGTTGAAAAAGGTCTGCATTTTCCTTCGACAAAAAAAAATACGTATCGCGTCTGAGGGAGCCACCAAAGACACTTCTCTCATAGCTTCAACGGTCACAAACAGCTCCGCTTTATTTTGCAGCAGGGCCTCCAGTTCAAAAACATTTCCAAAAAACAATCGTAAGGCGAAAACCAGATAGTTTTGTTATTGGCAATAAGTGCTTCGTAAATAAAATTTTCACTGGTGCTTAAGCGCCGGCGTCACCGGGTGACCGGACGCGAACGCAACCGGAAGATCTAATTATACCCTCATTAAGGCTGGACAGTCCTCACTAAACCTCTTCACTTTCGTTTCACTAAAACCTTTATTTAACAACCTCGCAACAATGTTAAATCGTTTATCTACGTACTCGACCTAGGCAGATATATTCTGAAGGTTTGGAATTTTGGAGAGCATGTTCTACTAGGTTTTAGCATAGGAAATGATGTGCAGCCGCCGAGAAACATTGTGGCTACTGACGCCCATATGCATCCGCCCAATCAGACGTCATGTGTGACCTTCCTTCACTTCATAATTTAGCAATATCTGCAATTATTAAATCTGCCGTCGAGGGCAGCTCACGCACGGTAGTAAAATGGGCTTCGCGTTGGCGCGAATGAATGATTGATGGAAAGGATCACGACTGGGTGATCCTTCACCTTCAGACGTGTCTTTATTATTTTCTAAGCTCTGATAGGATAGGTAGATTAATCTCTTTATCAACGTTGTTCAGAAATCCCCGACAAAAGTTTTGGAGAAAAAAAGCAAAGCTACGCGCGCCGGTTTCAGCTACAGGGTATCATCCACAATTTGCCCACTGCTGAGTATAGGCCTCTTCTCTTCCATGCGATTCGCTCCAGTCATGGGCAGACCCTCATCCACTTTTTCCATGCAATAGCGACTATGTCGTCTGTCCACCGTGGCCCTGGTCTGCCCGCAGAGCGATATTGGACAATGCCACAAAGAACAGTTCATTTTTTTATAGAATAGGGGGGAAAACGAGCAATCGAAACCTGTCAAGGACAACCTACGCAAATGAACATCAGCATAATTATGGCGCTGTGTTGCCCACCTTTTCACCCCCCCCCCCCTAATCAAGTACAGGCTACTCACAAACCGCACGAAACTCGACCCCGTAGGTGTCCCTTTACGGCGGTATCAAGTGAGCGAGAGATACCTCCCCGGTCGTGCCGGCCCAATTCCGTTGCATAGGAGGATGTAGTGTCATGCACCATGCATGGCACTACCTCTTACTAATCATTACGTATACGTGCCGTGTAGTAAATAAGATTAGTATGATTGGGCTTCCTGCGTCCTGTACGTAGGCGTAGTAGATAATTGTAACGGCCTGTAACTGCCTGCTAAGTGCTCAGATTACATATTATATATAATCTCTCGACTACTGCTACTTTTATGGTTCCATACACAAATGGTAGCCAATGGCACCCTATTACTAAGACTCAGCGGAGTCTTAGTAATAGGGTGCCATTGGCACCCTATTACTAAGACTCCGCTGAGTCTACTAGCTCTAAAGGTTCACGAGATGCAACCTGTTGCTAGACAGACGGACAGCGGTCCGTCTGTCTGGCAACAGGTTGTATCTCGTGAACCTTTAGAGCTAGTAATATTTGTGTAGTTTGTCTCATACAAAATGTGTGCAGACATAAATATTGTCGTGTCAGACATAAGTTTGTGAACTTTTGTAAGTGTAAAGCCGTTTTAAAGTTGTTGTTGTTGATGATTATTGTGGTACAGGGATTTGAGATACAGATGTATTTGTCTTAGATCTAGTAGACTTCTAGTCTACCATAATTCCTTCTTTTTTTTTCGGATTCATGAATATAAGTCAGATTATCAATAGCCCTTATATGGCAATGGGCTGGTCACACACTCAAAAGATCAGATGACAGATGGGCTACTTAGGGTCTGAAGTGGCGGCCGCGTTTGTGAAAGCGAAGTGTTGGTCGACCGTTCACCAGGTGGGAAGACGATCTCCGTGCAGTAGGTGGTCCGGGTTGTATGCGAGTAGCAGGAGATCGGCCGTCCTGGCTTTCATTGAATGAGGCTCGTGTCCAGCAGTGGACCGATAAGGGCTGATAATGATGATGATGATAGTATTATGTTAAAGTCTAGACAGTAACTTGTATGTATACACGTTATTTTTAAATACCTGATCAGGTCTAAAATGGCTTCTTCTCAAGCCCAAAACTAGTAATGGTTTCACTTAGTAGGATTTTTTTACATTTTAATGATAATTCTTTGTTAATTGGCATTTACCATTGACCTAGTGCAAATGTAACCACCGTTAAGGTTGTCAATGTAATGGCTTGTTTGTTTTACAAATTATGTTTTTAGACATTTGCATAATTCGTTTCGTTCGCATTGAGATCTTACAGTGGACGGTGAAGCAATTGTTCCAGATATTTTATGTTTCTATGATTGCATAAACTATCATTAGTACTAATTTTTATTTCGTATTGTACAACATATCGAAACTGGTTCTGTGTTGAACTAGCAGTCACCGCCTTTTCACTTTTTTCCTCATACAGAAGATGTCCGCATAATTGTTATGCGTATGTGTTGACATTCCTCCGTCCTCACCAGCAATGGGCCACCAGAAACTTGAACAGCACGAAACACGACAAGACAGCAAAGAGAGAGAACGAGAGCAAAAGCAAAGAGAAACAAATATTGTACAATACGCACGATTGTGACAATATACTAGAATTAATTATGTAATTAAAATTACTAGTCATAGCATTGGTTGTCTTACGTCTGCCAAAAGGTGAGAAGATGGTTGATGATTATGAGGATGTTTCCCATAAGCACGTTCAAGAACTGTTAGCTGACCCAAAAGCACTTGATGTAAGTGGGTGCAGTTAATAGGTCGAGATAAGATAATTGTTGTAATTATCAAATTTTACGCGTCGCTCTATCAGAGAGCCAATATTAGCTTTAATATATCACCTCCGTAGTTTGGTAACTAAAAAGAAGGTGTAACTTAAGAAAAGTTGTTTTTATCACAGTATATCACTGCATTTTTTTTTCCATACACTTTCGTATCATATTTCTTTTCTTCAATTTTAAAGAAGTTTGGGTTGTTTGTTAGTATCTCCTGGCCCATGAGAGGGGGGAAGAGAAGGAGAGTAGTAACACATAGGTAACGTGGTTGTTTATGGGCGTTGGTAGTTTCAAAATCCCGTTTGCTCGCCCCTATTAACTATTTAATGTAGATTTTTTTTTTGATTTACGGTTTCGGAAACGCATCCGCAACAGTAGTCATGGTGTCAATGGGCCTAGTCACTAAATGACACGATACTTTGGTACTCATTTTCCCCCTACGCTACAAAACATGTATCTAACCAGCCGAGAACAGCTCGAGGTGACACAGGCTCCAGCTTAAATACGTTTAATAATAACTCCTGCTGCATAGCGAACATTTTATTACCGAAATAAATTTTTGGAGATTGTTATCTCTCAAACGCAGTTGAACATAATTTAAAGTGTTTCTAAAGATATTTAGAGATAGTCTATTAACACGAAATCCTTTAGGGTTTAGTTTATTGTTAACCAGAAGGGACATAAAATTTTATAACGTACATTTCATTTGTGTCCAAGGTTGAACAACATTTATATATAAGCTTTTCAATCTATTCAAACCTATCATTGGAATCCTTTATATATTTGAAGATCTTGATCACACATTGGTACTTTTGAACACACATTGGTACTTAGCCTTGGCTTTACTAATCAGTAAATATTTTGAACACGCAATGGTACTTTGGCTTTACCTTGTCAGTAACTACTAATGTTTGCTTGATCACTATAATGCCGGCATGACCAATTCAAAGTTACTAGTAGTAGTCGAGGAGGAGGCAAGGCAGGTATGTAAGGCTCGTGAGAAGTGGCGCTCAGTTCGCTCTGGATACCCCATTATGGGGCTACATGATAACAACAAGAACTTGTTGTTATCATTTAAATATAATATAAAGAAATAATAATTTAATGATTGTTAATAACAGCTTAGATAATATTATTATCTTAGAAATTTCGACGTTTTCGTACTACAGCTAGACTACAGCCGCCTTGGCCTGGTCACTCCCATTCAATCCGCATCATTACTAAACAGTAATAACTTATTTAATTGAAATTTTATTAGTTCTATGAGCTCAAATTTAGTCGCTGATGGCCATGACTGTTGAAAATTCGAATGTCGTTTGTATGACATCTCCCAATCCCACTGCGTTTAACGCCGAAGAGCCCTCTATTGTGCGTATGTTTACAATAGTAAATCTATCTACAGTTAGACGTGGACGTTAACCAGAAGACAAAAAGTCTTCCGTAATCAGTCGAACTGTTAGGTCTGGACAAGTGCCGCCAATCAGTAGTAGGTCCCTCCGAAAAAAAAAAACAAATATATCATCAGTGCTTGTCATTTGGGCTCGTGTGACGGTGGGGAATGGTGTTCTTGACTCAACTGATGTGCTCCTTCCATAACAGAGTGACGAAACTTGTGGAACATTCGAGGTACTTCTAGTATCTCGTTATGAAATGTGAATAAATGACTAGCAGCTCCCCGTGGTTACACCCGCGTAACTGCGGTCCTATTGGTCGTAGTGTCATGGTATATAGCCTATAACTATCCTCGTGAATGTAGCTATAATGCATAAAATGATCATACCATCGTGTATGATCATTCCTAACATTAATGCGCTCAAACAGATAGATAGAATCTCTTTCTTTTTATTATGTTGGTATTATAGGAATTTCCTGACCATAAAACGAGATCTGCCTTTGATAGAGCAGGGAAAGGTGTTAGATACAACATGGAAAGGTGTTAGATAGAGCAGGGAAATGTGATTTTATCTGTCAGTAAAACAAACTAGATTGCTGGTTGCCTTTAAGACCTGATCTACTTCTCCTGAGTGCTTAACAATCTTTATTTTATTGTAAAAAGACAATTTACTAATATTAAGCTTTTTTTATATAGCATAAGGGGGCAAACGAGTGATCAGAGCCTTGTGATGACCACCGACGCCCATGGACATTCGCATGAATTTTACGAAAATGCGTTGCTCTCCCATCATCCACCCCAATGGCCACCGGCTACTTACGAACCGCACGAAACTTAACAGCATAACATGCGAGGGATGGATGGAGGATGTGTACCTCACCCGTTGTGCCAATTAGTCTGCATTGCACCACGGTCCTACATCGTAATGGTAGTTATATTTGTCCAGTATGACGTATTAAAGTCATTGTGCCACAAGCCGTTGTGGCGAAACAATTTTTTAAACGAAGTCTAATGTGACGTCGATTAATCACGAAATACTCAAACAAAACAAAAAATAAATAAATAGACGTATAATAAGGAAATCATGAAATACCATTCAGTTTGAGTCAATCTTGTGTAAGATCCATCATCGTCAACCCGTCGTGTTTTAAAATAAGTGTCGATTGTATTTAGTTCTTTCTTTAGTAAGAGTAGTGCCGAGTTGTATTGTTGCTGAATTGGACCGGCACGACCGAGACGTTTATCTCGCTCGCATGACACCACCGGCAATCAAGTGACAGCTATGCGTTCGCGTTTCGTCCGGTTTGTGAGTAGTCCGTTGCCTAATGGCGGGATGGGACAAAGGATGGCAACACCAGGCACGGTAGTTACCAAATGGCTCCGACAGCAACCATCAACAGCAACTAAAAAGAAGTTCAGTTTTACTACATTAATATTAGATACAGGTCAGCTTTATACCAAATTGAATAACAAAATGTTTATAAAAATACCATAAAAGTCAAGTTAGACTACAAACGGTAGTTCCGTTGCGGATTCTATCGTGTTTTATTTAATTATTTAAATAGCCCGACGTTCCAGAAGCTTTACTGTAAAGCTTAGAAAGCATCAACCGCGATAGAATCCATAAAAGCAGTTTTATTGTAATTAGTAACATTCGCGTAAACTTAAGACATCAATAAATCAAGTCAAACTCATGCTTTTATAATACTACACTATGTTTTGGAGTATTAACAAATAATCCCTGTTTAGGTCTATGGGTGTGTATGTTAAATGAAGCCAGGGACAGCAGCAAGTGTCGTAACGAGATTGACACTGCCGGTTATGGCAGTGCGGAAATCTAAAATTTTATGCCGCCTAAACACGAAACACTCCAGTTAAAACGAGAAGTTGCATAGCTAGGAAATATATTACACTACTAATGAACCAGCCGGCTCTTATTTTGTATTTTACATTCCAATTACCCCTTTTTTCAGCTAACGATTCTAGAGGCGATTACTTTTGACATCTTTGTGCCTTTGTTTGTCAAGCTGTAACATGATATAGCAGAAAAAAATGACAAAACTATGGAGATGTAAGTTTCAAACGGTTTCATTACGCATGACGTTGTATATCTTTGTCTACTTTTTCAACTCGCCGATTGTCAGATTGGGGGTGGGGAACCGGTGTTAGATTTAAATGATGTTCAAATGTATTTTTTTTTACTTTACAATTCTAGCTATAACCCGTCGCGTCGCTACACCTTTTATGTAGAAAACAGTTTTCAGAGAATTCTGGAAGGTGCTTTACTATCCAGACTGCTATATCTCCTACTACTCCAGAGTCCATAAAGGACAAACAGACTAACAAACCTTGACTTTGTATAAAAACGTTTTCGTTTTATTTTAGCAACAACACGTCTTCACGCCGGTTGCTTACTGATTTGCTGTGTAGCTCCAGCACCTCTCCACATTATTACTTTATTTGTACAAACGCGTCGGTTGCAAAAATACTCTTACCTCTATCTTGAGAATACCCGATCAATTACGTTTATAAAATGTGTCCTATCTATTCGTTTGTGTGACACCAAAAAAAATCATACTAACTACCAAACTTAGACAACAGACAGAAAAAGTTTGATGACAAAGAAATAATAACCATGTAATTTCTTATTCCACTATTAAATTTTGTCATTATACGTTTGTAACATTATAATTTCAAATGAGATTAGCTGATGTTTAGCCTTGGCTTTCACTCACGCTCTGTCACTGTCTACTCTGTACACATTATTTTCTTGGGCATTTTCAGATTTCAAGGGTATTAATAACTTTGCACAAACGTTTTATTAAGCAAATGTTGTTATGAAACGGTGTTTCCTCGTTTACATAGTGTGAAAATTGTATCCGTGAGTTCGTTTTTCTTCCACTGGATATAATTTCAAGGGTAGTTAGGTAACACATAGACAGGGCTTTCGTTGTAGGCGTTTTATAATTGTATGGAATGGTGTTTACTGGTTTACAGGTCATTAAAAGCTAGTACACACATTAAAACTGAAATATCAGGACCAGATTTTGGTGTGAACTATATTCATAAGCTGAATATAGAGACATAAGTATTTCAATAATAGCTACGTTGTGTGGTCCACTGTTGTATATCTGAACCGACTCTGGTAGGTTCAATTCATCTTTATACATCACAAACGATTATCGGTCCACTGATGGATAGGCTACTTTCAATCGACCTCAAGGATTCTCTGCTATCAAACACGGACCGGGTGGACTTCACGAAAATCGTCTTGCATGGAAACTGAAAAGCTTTCTTCCTGGAAACCCGTTTTGTTTCTATTACACTTCTGGGTATAGTATCAGGGTAACCTACCACGTAATTCGTATGAAAATGTGGCTGACAGATTATATACACAATAACTAAGCGACGGTAAAGAATCTGCTAAAACGTATGATTTCAGATTTCGATTCACGTATTTAGTGGCAATAACCAACAAACGTAAAATAATAAAATTTTAGAAAAGATATCGAAGAAATATCAACTATCATTCTCGATTTTGAATTGGAATTAATTCTTGAAGTACCTCGGCCTTGCATCGGAATTATTAAGCGTAACTAGTCCCTTTGCTGTAATACTCGTTTTGTTCCGGCATGTTCGAGCAACCTGTCCATTTGCGTCGGCAGATGCGCCCGCGCACAAGACGCTGGCTGGAGCGTGACGACTCCATCTGACACCCGATAGCCCTCACGACCGACCCACTTTCAGTCAAGGTCACCGCCTGACCTCCTAATCCCTATTTCCGTATCTCTCCATCGCAAGGAATATATCATTTTCTATTTACATTATTCATATCTTATAATATTTATTTTTTAGATATTATTCCTGAGGAAGCGGTTTACCGTGGCGTAAAATAGTGTGAAACAGTAACCGGCTGATCGTAACACCACCATCACGCTTTACACCACTTATCGCTTACGTATATTGGGCAACTATTATTTCAGAATCATTTTACTTCTTTAAAACTAAACTCCAGCTGACACACGTAGTTTTTTGACTTAAGAACGAGCCTTTTGTCAGTGAGGCAGGCGCCATCGCTTTCCGTTTTGAGATAGGACCCTCTCTTTGTAAGACACGGTTCTTCTTTAGATGGTATGAAACATAGTCGCGTCTTCTGCCTCGTTTTCCTTTCATTTTACCTGATCGCGTCAGAAGGAAGGTAATGTCCTTCCAGCATATGTATGTATGTAGATTTACCTGCTACAGCCTCAATATCTTGTAACGTATGGACACACACACGTACATAAAATATGTATTTTGAGTAGTTGGGTTTTATGTTTTTCAATTTAATGATACACCCTTCCAAGATGGTCTTAATGAAAATGCTTAATCTACAGTTACACTATCTAAACCCATTCGAAAGTGATTTTGAAAGGTGCTTTTTATGGCGTTGTTCGATTTATGGTCGAAAAAAAACGGCGCCGTTTCTTGTGCTCGCTGGCCTATTTCGGCTTAGCTACTATTGACAGTGAGGGTACGGGTGCTATCGGAAACTACCTGGCTACTTAAATACCGCTAGAACAATGGGATGTACGAAAACAAAAGTGGAATTTTGTTTTTAAAATAACCAAAGTATTTTTTTATGGATCGATCAGATGCTAGAATACAATTCGGAATAAAATATTTGGACCTCTGAGTTGATAACATATGCGTGAAGTCCGAAGCAGTTCTTTCAACGAATAATATTTGCTACTATTTAATTATTTCGCCCCCCCCCCCCCCAATGGGCTACCGGCTATTCACAGACAGCACGAAACGCGACACTGAATATGTCACTTTACGGCGGTATTATGTAAGCGAGAGGTACCCCGGTCGTGCCGGCCCAATTTCGTTGCACTATGCATGGCACCACCTCTGCCTGAAAAACACTTTCTGACAAAAGTGTTAGAACAAGCACCTTTAGACTATCTAAACAATACTGAAACCATTCCCAAGTAACCATACAGCATGTCAGCTCTAGCACGCGACTGTAGTTTTCTCTTTAGCACGATTCTAAAGTCAAACGAAAGAGACGTGAGCACAATAAAGCGTTACTTTCAGCGTTACTGTCTCACACGATTTTAGCACTCAAGTTTATGTAACCCTTACATTTTGATACCGAGGCCCATAGCCATCCGCATAAAGATTAGGCCGATGCCCTCTTTCGCACCCCCTACATAGATATTTCGTGCAGTGCACGAATAGTCTGGAGTATTCACAAACCGCACGAAATGGGATAGCATAATTGTCAGTTTATAGCGGTATCCTGTGTGCGAGAAGTAGACGTCCCCGGTATTGCCGGTCGAATCCGGTTGCAATGTGACATGGCACTATCTCGTACTATAAGAAGTATACTCCAAGTCACAGTAGTGAGATCCTGGGTTCGAGTCCCGGGTCGGACTGAAGTGGGTTGTTGGGATTTGTAATTTCTAATAATAGTCCGAAGCCAGGAAGTTGTCGGTGTTACACCACCGTGTCTAGGAGAGTACGTTACGCCGTCAAGAAGAATGTCCCTCATTGTCCTGGTCTGACGACATGATAGGGAGTGCACTAGTTCCTCCGTACACACTCTTCCTGTGTAATTAACTTGTCTCCATAGAGATGGCCGCCGTGGCCGAAATCTGCTAGGATGACATTATTATACTCCAAAAAGCCTATAAGCCATGCAGTGATAATTCTGACTAAGTGAATAAATACCAGACACCTGGTAACGTTAGATGTTGTGACAGATCGCAGATAGGACGCCAATCAGACCGTGAGCACGCGCCATATCACAGGCTTTCTGATATACACACTTTCTAATGATTACCTTTGTCATTCGCTATTGGCTAACTCGTATTATCAGACTTTCGCCAATTGTTTCCACGCTGCGTTAGTTTTTCTCAATTTTCGTTACAATAACATTAATTAGCAAGTGGTAGTGCCTTGCGTTGTAGTTCAATTGGAGCGGCATGACCGGGGAGGTACCGCTCGCTCACCTGAAACAGATATGCCGTATTTCGTGCGGCTTATGAGTAGTTATTTATGATTACTATTTATTTAAATTAGTCACCCCAACAGCACACTTATTATTACAATATTGATAAATAACAGTTTATGGATTATTCTGATGAGTGTACCAATAATAGGAGTACAGGTCATTCACAAAAAAAATGTCATGCGGTCCAAAGATTAAGTTAACAGCATAAGATCCTAATAATTAAAATTCTCATAAATTGTGATACTATATAGTTAACATTATTACAAATATTTATTAGATTAACATGCAATAATAAATATTCATCAGTTGTCATAGTTGCTCATTGGTGGGGAGAAAGTAAGGAGGACAAAGCGTCCGCACAACGTGAGGATGTCTATGGGCGTCGGAAGTCGTCAAAAGGTTCCGTTTGCTCGTTTGCCCTCGTATACTGTAAAAAACCTACACATAATTCATGTCTGGGAAAGTTGTTTTCTTCTCTCGTTCCCGCCACATAAACTGTGGTTAGCAAGATCGCTAGTCTAATATCGTGTTACCACTTACCAAGTAGAATTTGATACGAGCTATTTCGAGCTGCAATAGAAGAAATGAGCTGATAAGATATGCAATCAGAAACAATTGTAAAAATACGAGAGCCAAGTTTAATGTTAATAAAGTAATTATTGCTAATAATATGCGTAGTGTCGTCGTCACATTCCTCTCGTCTCAAAAGAATTGACATTTATATGGGTACCACGTTTAGTGTGGAGTATTCTGCAAGTTCAGTACAAATAAAAACAATTTAATCAAAGTCGAGATTCGATATGGTATTTAATCGTTACCACCTAAGAATTCATTTAATATCCGGCTCTGGTCTCTCATGTGGGGTCCGCATAATTTCTATTTTTGTTCCACTTCTTTCTGTTATTCATTGTTATTCCCTTCTTGGTCATGTCTTCGTTAAAATTTTGTTGGTAGTATTTACCTAGTAGTTTTACACCATACTATTGATGTACTCTTCCGACCAATATATAATACACAGCGAAAATAAATTGATAAGACGAATATTTTTATTTGAACTTGGCTGGACACGCTGCCGCATATCTAGATGGATGCGTGTATTTTAGAAGCGGGTCCCGCGGGGGGAGGTGGTTCTACCGGTTTGCCGACATCACCGGCTTAGGACTAACCGTTTCATTAGTTGAGCTATGCTCCACAAACGATGGCCACCGAGCGAACCCCAAGGCGCCGCGCCTACAGCACACTGTTTGGTGCAATCTTTATCTAGTAATTTGAGATAGGTGCATTAAAACTTAAGCGTTAATAATAAAATGTTTTCCTATTAGCAGTTTATCATACTGCCTATCGTTTGGAATAAAGAGATGTTATCAGAAGCTAAGAGTAATAGCTTGTAATTTGCTATTGCTTATATTAAACTACCTTCAGTCGACGTTCCTTTTTATGAGATCGGGGGCAAACGAGAAGGTAGGTAGTGACTACCGCCGCTCATAGCCATCTGTAAGAGTAGGCGTCTTACAGACGCGTTGCCGGCCTTTAAGGATGGTGATAGGTATGCTCTTTTCTTGAAGACCTTTGAGTCGTATCGGATCGGAAATACCGAGGGTGGTAGCTTTACCACAGTACTATTGTTCGCGGTAATAAGTGTCGTTTAAACCGCACTGTTGTGGATTTAGGGACATCAAGGTGTTGGGCGTGGAATTTACAGTTCTGTCGCGATGTCCGAAGATGGAATTTTGCTGCTGATATTAAGCCGAACAATTCCTCGGAACACTCCCCATGAAAAGTACGATAAAAGACGCACAGCGAACCGACATCTCTCCGTAGGACCAAAGAATCGAGCTGTCCGTAAATAACTTGGTCGTCAACGATTCGAGTCGCTTTACGTTATATGCGGTCAAACGTAGCGAGCTGATTTTGCCCAATGGTGGAAGCAGTACTCTTGTAAAGTTGCAGCCGATGCTCCTTTGAGGTTAATTTAGCTTTCGCTTCCAAATGACCGCAGAACTGAACGTCACTCGATGTGTCAACACTAAGTATTTCGATACTAGCTGAGGCCGATAGGTAGGTGTTCTGAAAACGGGGAGATACGACGAAGGGTGAATTTTTAGCGGTAAACGTGCAAACCTGCGTCTTATGGGGGTTCAATTGGACTAAGTTTAGTCGGCCCCATTCCGTGACATTGGATAACAATGCATCGACTTCAGACACAAGTTTGTTCCGATACTCGTTGACGTGTTTTCAATACCTAACAGGTAATGCCATTTATAATCTGTGGTTCCTTGCATTGCAGCCGAATTGTGCCGGCATGTATGTACACATGGCCAAAAGAAATAAATTCAAAAGTGAATTCCATGCTGTGGCGTTTCGTGTGGTTTGCGAGTTTCTGGTGGTCCATTGCAGGCATGTTGTGAAACAGGAATATGCTTATGCGGAAGTTAATGGCCGTCGATAGTCACCAAATGGCTCCAATTCTTCTTTCGTCCCCCTATCTATACATATAATAGGACGAAGTCCCTAAACCTGAAAGTCGATTACATATAGGCATTTGTGATCGATTTTATGAAAATTAACTTAAGGTATTTTCATGCGATTTTCACGCATGGATAGAATGTTTCCCGCAACAAGCGATGGGAATCGGCTCCGCCTATTGCAAATAAAATTAACAATAGAACATTGCCATAGGGGGAACCGATTCCCATCGCTAGTGCCATATAAAAACTATCGCGTTTTTACACAGTCCAAACTCCGAATTATGATAAATGTTCTAGAAATTACCATTGAAATATAGAATCTTTATAATTGTACAATGTAATAATTTAGGTCCCATGTGTTTGTCTTACACAAGAGACAATTGAAGCAGTCTCTGAGTCTTGACACAGGTGCATTCTTTGTAGCAGTCTCGCCTTATCGACTGTACAATCTGTTGAAAGTTGAACAAAATGTTATCTTTATGAATGTGTCCATAAAAGCAGTGTCAATTATATCCTGACATAATGGAGATAAAAATAAAACCGGTCAAGTGCGAGGGTTCTGTCATTGTTGAGTACGAACGTGAAAAATTCAAGTGACCAAACATACAGTTGCGGCTGTATGCCCTAATTTCATATAAGTTCTACAATTTACAAAGTTTCGGTATTTTTCTCTTCTTCATCTCTCATTCAGATGAAACTGTGAGTTCTGTGTTTTCTAGACAGACGGATAACTGTGTGATTCTGTAAAGGTTTCGTTTTTTATTTTGCGAAGCGGAACCCCAGAAACGGTCGTTTGTTACGTACAGGTATGAAGTTGTAATTTGACGTTGCGAAACAGAATTCCCGTCGAATCATCGTGTTTATTTAGAACAGCTTACACCAGAAATAGCGTTAGCGACATTAGATATATCCTCGTGAATATTAAATTTATCTTGAAATAACATTACGTGTTTGGGCATGATTTTTTAAACACGAATAAACAAGTAAAGATAATATTTAATATTATAAGGTACACGATTCGAAGTCTTTCGTCGGTAGATACACAGGCTGTATTATGGTGTTTAATGACGTTAATAATATATGACTTCTTGAAACGGAACCCGTTTCAAGTTAGACTTTATATGGAAATTAAATTTACAATTCGCATAGAGCTAGGCAGATGGTCAATTGTGATAACCTTGATAACAGTACAAGTTATTTAATGATTAATATTAAATACGTAATTAGAAATATTATATAATATGCGTTGGGTCTATATTATTAACCCATTCTTACGAAATGATGACTGTATAAGCTACGTTTACAATTGTGATTAGTTTATAATATAAATGTATCGACAGGGTACTGTACTATTGTATGAAGTTATAGGCATTATTCTTTGCTGATTGCTGTAATAGCGAAATTTAATACGTCTAGATAATATGGTACTCTCGACACATTCACTTCACAGTCGTACTTATTGACAGATAATAATACAAAGCAATAACATTAGCTTAGAAAAATAAAGTAGCAAAATTATCTCGAAGTATGCATAACGAATCAGAAACGTAGCGGCCCCAAGAGAAATTGCCATTGAACAATGATTCTATTTTCACTATCAGTGATCGGCCTTGTGTGCTTCTATTTTGACTCGTGCGTGGCGTTCTGCCATCACAATGTTTTGAGTTGTAGCGTCAGTGGCACACTTTCGTCAATTTTTGCCGCGCCTCAGCGACGCCACACCACGGCGACATTAGGTCCCAACTCAGATTTTAAAACTCGATAACTGGGTTAACAAACTTATAGTAATCTCATACGTGAGAATATTAAAGTTTAATCTCGTTTTGGAATCATAATGAATATTGGTGTTTCCGTTTGACTCTTCACATTTTGTGGGTACATCCTGTGGTTACGGAACAATCTGGCCGTCACGGTTGACGCATCGGCATTTGTGAATTTCAAACATGGAATGTGATTTTAGAACGTTTCAAAAGCGTGCGGTCAATTGAGTATTGAAATATTGAGGCCCCGAGACAGCAGTAGGTCGAGAATATATCGTCATTCCGTTTTGTTTCATTGTAGGCTTTCAACATCGCCAGACAAAGTGAAAAACGGAAAATGGGTATGAATGAAATTCACGGGAGCAATCCACCTGATTGATCGTCCAAGTACCACAGCGGCTGAGTGATGTTTGAGTCGTTGGTGTCTAGACTGACGTCGCCGCCGGTGTCTCGGCGGCGGCACACGGTCCACGCGGCGCGGGAGGTATGCAGCGAGCCCGAGGAGGAGGCCCAGCCGGTGCAACGGAGGTCAAGAACAGCCAAGCAACTCCTTGACAAACGTCGAAAGGCGCGGCTATCCTGCGCCGACCTCACAACCGCCACCAATGGCGAGCCGGAGAAAACCTCCCGGATGGACGCTTTCAAAGCGTTCCTACCTCTAAGACAATCTAAATCACTAGGCAGACTCGACGGTTTAAAAGAGGTGAGTTATAACTATGTATTTTTTACGATCATGGCGCCGATCCAAAAGATTAATATAAAACACTATATTTCGCAAGGTTTTACTATAAACTCTCGTGAGATTTCGTTTTCCCTGTCACATGGCAGTGACGTTAATTTATTGATAGTAACCAGCTGCGAGGGAACGTACTACGTAAACTAATATATTATGCATACCGTATATACTTATATTCTTGGTATAAACACAGGGTTATGTAATGTTTGACTTTGAGAATCTTTCTTATGGTTGTACCAGCTTTGCAATAATTTCGTCCACTGATAAATGTAGAACTTTCAGTATGCAAAATTATAGCTATAATGCAGATTACTTTTTCAATAAACCCAGATGAAGCCAATAAATAGATATTTGCTTTTTGCTGCTAGAGTCAATATAATTTAATGTTTAGTTGTTTGTGGTTCTTCGAGTCACTGTCATTCTTTTATTTATTTTACATTTTAGGCACGTATTTTTGTAAGAGGTACCACAGAAATACTTCTCGCTCATATTATAGAAGAATAGCGACAATGATATGGAGTTTCGCGAAGATTGTAAGTTTCCAGATGCCCATAATCTTTATATCAATTATATAGATATCCATGGGCGTGTGTAGTCACCAAAAGGATCCAACAGCTTGTTTACAACAAAAAAAAAACCGTATTCCTAAAAATGACGTCATTGCATAGAAATTCTTTAAAAGAGTACCAGGAAATAGTTTACCCTTACCTCAATTTGTAAAGGCACTGTTAAGATGTTTCAAATGTATGCACATAATTAGGTGTTCATTGGTAGTCGTAACTCGTTTAGGTTTGTGAAACTCTAATATCAGATACCTAACAGTCCGTGTATTGTGTTTGATAGTGAAAGTTTATGCTATTCGTGTTTCGACAACCCAAATTTAACAATTCAATATTTATTTATAGGCAAACAAACAAATAGACTAAAACAATATTTTATTTTGGCAAAAATAATTTTAAAACAAAAGATAAAACGCTAAGCGTAGCTCACAGTGCCACTCTCTTTAATTGCTGTATTTAAAATATTCAAAATTTTACACGTACCTCTGTGAAGTACTCAATTGAGCGCTACAAGAGATTTTTAAAAATTCACAAATACAAAATAGTTTATTATCTTACTTTATTAACTTGCAATGAAATTGAAAACTAAGCTTCGAAATCGTATTTTACTTAATGCATTAGTAACCTTCTACGAGACTGGGGTCCTTTGGATAATAGAAATACGTTATTGAAACAGAGCGATAAATGCCCTAAGGTATGTAATTTTTTCAATTATTGTATTACCATATGCTGATATTTACTCAATTATCGTCTGACATAGCTCTTGTTTCGGGGGCCAAGATCTACTTCGAGAGAGTACTGTGACAGGTGATTATGTGAAGCTACGCTACTCGACAAGATGGTGGTACGAAGTGGAATCTTATAATAGATATAGGGAAGTGTTCCGCCATAGGCAAGTGGCAAGACGCTCGGAATCTATTTCCATCCGTGCCCACGCCCGGACACTTAAACTTTCAAAATATCCGAGGTAATAGTGACCAAAATATTCATTTCAAACGTCAATCACAACGATAATATTTAGCCGACGAACTATTTTGTGTATCAAATTTGAACTTTATACTATGCATATACGTTTGAAAGTCTCGTGGCTCATCAGTGAATGCCACATGCCAAGAACACCTGTGCTCATCACAATCGTCATCTAAATAACAGCACTCTCTGCTTGACATGGTCAAAAGTACACTTTGTTAAAAAAAACTTGTAAGTTGTACCCTGTAAAGCAACACAAGCCTTACGGCTTGTCAGCATGCTGTACAATTCCTAGAGACTTAAAAGATACTGTAGTAGGCTTTTACTCATGATGATAATGATGATGAACACGACACACAAACTGATAGCTCGTACGTTCATATTGACGTGATTGATATCCCATGACATTGAAACGCTCATATTTCACAAGCGATCACATAATATTAGAACAGATAACGCGAAGGCTGTATACGAACAATGTTTTCGCATTAATTATATTGTCAATCAAAATATGAGTAATAATTTGAATACTAGACGCGCCTCGCGGTACCGTTACAACATGAGTCTCATATTCTGCAGATAGTGCAAGAATGCGATAGACAGGTAGAGGCAGGTACGCTCAACCTTGACTCAACTCACACATACGCGCAGCTAGTGTGCGCGCTATTTGTCCGTATGATTTACAGGCAAATGCCATGGCGTGTGCATCTGTTTGCCTCTTTGTGAGCCATCTTGGCGCGTTAACGCCTTTTGTGTGTCGCGCTCAGTTGGAACAGCTGCGTTTAAAAAAAAATAGTGTTTTTGAAGCCTACTTGTGTAGATACATGATGTGATTCCGTTTGTTTCTTTTGAATCGTCACAATGGGGATTATTTTGTTTTGCGTCAATAGTTTTGCGTGCTGGGTTAATAAAATGTTCTTAGACTGATTGCGATGATAAAAAATAACGTAGCAGTTTAAAACAAATATTAAACTTGAGTTCGAACTAGTTTGTTTTCTGAGAACCTAAAATGAGATCGATTTCGTGTTTATTTCACAATCCAATATAGTGCCACTACGCAAAACTATCCATCGTAAAAATTTATTCGAATACGAAGTTAGTTACTTATTTTAGGAAATATGAATAGTAATAATAATAATAATAATTATTATTATTATTGTCATTATTATTCTTAGTAGTCAATATTTTTTTTACATATTCAGTATTACGTATTTACTTGTATGCTCATTTTCTTTTAAATAGTTCTAATACAATGGTGAAATGTGATTAATATGTGTAATAAATTAACATATAGAATTTACTTGTTTTAGATGTAAAATATAAATGTATAATTAAATCTATATCAAAAGCAATATAATTATATATATTTCCTGCCCAATCCATTTGACCATCCGTAGGGCGTAGGCGGTAAACAAACCAGGCGTGTTATTATAAAGTAACGTATAAGTCATTATTTATAAGAGCGGGCACACTTCATTAGTTTCACTTCGTTAACAGTTTCTGTTGATCGTCGTTAAGTGTGTTATGTGTTATGGAGACCAGGTTTTTCAATTTACTATAATAACGAGGATCCAAGGAGGTGGGTCCGAAAGAGGTAGGATAATTTTAATTAAACTTATTTGAATTCAATCTGTAAGTAGTCTGGCATCAGCTCGTAAAGATTTATTAGGGTTATTTTAATCGAATACGGCCTGATGTTGAATGTTATCCAGTTCATTCGTTTGTTCCTCACAGGGCTTGATTCTGCTACAGCAAACGATACATATTGTTAATGCTATTATTAGTTGCTACAATAACCGTCCTATGGATTTTTTCCTTATACCAAATCTTCCGCAGACCTCTGAATACAAACGTGTATGGGATTTAATCAAATAATGTACTTTCAAAACGAACCAAACATTGATAGGACATAACCTGGCTGTGGTATTGAGATTTTCTATGAGTATGCCTAGGTACTCTCATGTGTTCTACTGTCGCAATTGACAGGCGGTAATGACCGAATAATATAGTAGGTGGATATGTCATCATGTTATTGAACTTACGTTAGCCGAGTTGGAACGTGTTTAATTTTTTTGCAGATTTGAATATACATTCAATTGGATTCGGTTTGTCAATCAGATTATGTTAAAGGGTTATTATATTATTATAACGCATAACGACAGTAAGATAAAGTGTTAGTATACCATCGACAAGCAGGACGGGCGATCTCAGTTCAGAACTCGGCTATGGTTAGGTGCCAGTGGCAGGGATCAACTTGCATTCAGTGACAAAGGCATACTATGTAAAACCGTGTACGGTTAAAGGGCATAAAAAAAGGGTATAAAAAATTAATTACGGCAGACAACACAGGGGAACAAGCGACAAACCGGAGCATTTTAATGACTACCGATGCCCATAAACATCCGCATAGAAATTATGCAAATGCATTGTACTCCTTCTTCCCTCCACTTCCATGGGCCACCCCAAACTCGCATTCGCTAGACGCCACAGCATAACTGTCACCTTACGGCGGTATTGTGTCGGCGAGAGGTGCCACTCCGGCCGTGCCGGTCCGATTCGGTTGCAATGCATTACGGCCATACCTCTTACTATGTTTCAAAGCTAGATATTTTTTACACGGTGAGTTCGTAACTTACCTGTGCCAGCTAACGGAACGTAAACGTCAGCGTGAGATCGCTTACGCTATCAGAAGAGCATAGAATAACGCGGCCGAGACTCGAACCGTGACGGTCAAGTTTTAAACAAATTACTTGTTCTGACTTGTTCTTTTGGTAGTTTGAATTGCATATGAGGTCAAGCGAGTTGCTGATGGTCTTTAGCGATTGATTATCGACGCCCATAAACATCCACAGTACCAATCCAATGGACGTTATGGAACTTTGACAAAACTGCACGAAACACGACGTCGAGTTTGTAAGAAAAGGTCGACTGCTATTTTGCCATAGGTGCCATAAAAGAAAATTTTAAAGTGCTGATGTGTTCTGTTATTTTTGTAATAATAATTATTATATTCTATAGAAATTATTTAACCCTACTAATGTATCTAAAGCCTTTGACTTAAATCCAAATGATTATTGTAAGAAACTAGTGCAGTGGCAACTGGCAGCGCAACTGCAACGCCATCTAGACCAAGTGTAAGTTTTGTAAGATTTCTCCGTAACAAAATACAGTATTTTGTGGTGACGCGTCAAACCAGTACATGTAATCTGATGTGTATGCATTGACACAAATTTATACCTGCGATCTGGCACATTGAATAGATACCTTAGTGGGCGTGCCGCAAGGGAGGAAAGTAGTGCCTATATTAATTGTAACATTTTTTCACGTTGGTAAATTTTCCACCTAAACCAGAGAGTAGAATTCTCGCATTTAGTCAAATATACGAACTTTACGGATAAGTACAAACAATAAAATGTTTTGGATAACAAAACCGTGCCATGATCAATACTTTTTCATTATGTGTAGAATTATTACTTCTTGTTACAGAAGTAAAGATCGGGGCTCCTGTGCCCAAATTTCGTTTTCGCTAAGCACTATTTTAAACCTAGTTCAACGCTAAAGCATTAAACTATCACCTTAACCCAGGATCAGATCTTATTCATTGTACAATAATAATAGTGTATATGATCGGATTACTGCCTTATGCTTTGGCCAATACGTAAAGATTAGTTCTTACATATTAGTCAAAGACGCAGGGCATACCAGTTAAACTGCATAAGTGCCGCAGATAATTTTGGACACTATTTCCCTGGTCTGTTCCGATTAGAAGATTAATACGACACGACCAGAGAGAAATTCATTGTACATCAAGTACAACAACAACACATCTTTCCCACGGTGGAAACTGCGTATATTTGGTCAGGCTCAGGGAACGTAAAAGGTTGTATAAGTAATTGTCTAATGATTAACATGTCTAATGTGTAAATAACATGTCTAATAATTAATATGTCTAATGATAAAACACTTGCGATCCTCCAGGTGTATGCCTGCATGTCTTCAGAGAGTAAACCAGTCGTAAATAACAAATGTCAGCCTCGGAATGTTCTATAGATATGCGTCATTACACATCAAGAGTTCTGCATATATCAATAGAGTATCGCAAGGCATTCATTTTATAGTACCTTCCGAACGCCAACTTGTCTGCTCAGCGTGGCAATTCCGTGTAAATTCCTATCAAATTAACGTCAACGACGTTTATTTTCTCAATTTTCCAGCGCGGCCGGTTTGAAATTGGTGCCACAATCCATGTGGCATCTGATACTATTGACTGTTGTTATTTTTCGTGACGTCCGATGCTTAAAAGCACTGGTTTTATTACCGTTTGTTGTGAGTACAATTTAAGGTCGCTAAATAACATACATCCGAGATCATCACAATACAATCGAATAGCTTATCTAGTTGATAGTTCCTGTACATACCTGCATCTCGATATGACCAGTAAAGGAAATTGGTAACCACTAGACCAGTAGTAACAGACATAACAGAAGCATTTCGAAATTGCTAAAGTAAATAACAATGTCGTCCAAGCTGTCATTCGGCCACGGCGGCCACATTGACCTGAGAGAAAACAGGCTCAGGACCGACGGCTTAACATACTCTTCGAAGCACGGGGGTGTAATACCGCTAAATTCCTGTCTGTAAAAATTTATAAGTCCCAATTACACTTTGGTCCGACCCGGGACTCGTACCCAAAATCTCACCCACACGCTTAGACCACGAAGCAAACTAAAGTTATAAGATTATATGACAGTCCACTTCTATTAATAATTTGTTGTCCTTAGACCTTACACTGCTACTCATTTCGGACATCTAATGTTATTAATTGATAATCGCGCTAACATTTAACTACATTCCTTTTAACAGTTTTACCCTTGCAATTATTACTGTTATCATTTGAACTATTCAATTCACGGTTGATCAATCGTGTCCGCGACTACGTTGATTCTGATCAAGCAAAACTTGTTTCAATACTATGTTTATAATTAATAGCCGACACCGAACACCGTCCTACTTACGTTCAACCTTACTAGAAATGCCATTGAGATTATTTGTTTTTGACATGATCTTTGGCAATGACGGACTGACGGATCGATTAATGCGCTAAATGATTTAAAGGTTAAGAATGTTAATCATTTATTTAATGGTGAATGTGCAATTCGTTTCATTCGAATCGGAAAGTGTCAACTTCAACACTTTGGTGATAAGGATGTGAACAATTCATATTTCCTTCATCATTAACTTATATTCGTCGACTGCCCTTTCTATTTTTTTACTTTTTTACCCCACTAGCTGTTGTATCACACACCACGGAAAAAGTCCTGTGTCAAAATGTGTGTAAGTATTATTCTGGTACATAAACTACACCATTGCCAAGTTTTATTAAAATTCGTTGTGTAGTTTTGGTGCGCTTGAGTTTAGAACATACATCCAATTTTTCTAGTTTATAATGTTAAGCATACATTTCTTTTCATAATACATCATTCATTTCGTTCTTAATTATTTATAAAAATCATCATTTGTCATCAGTTAAGAAGATTTTTGTAAATGTAAATTGTTAAATATCTTTTATTCCTTGCAACCGAATCGAAGAGATTCCAATAAATAATAGGTCTTACTATTTATAAAAAGACCTAATAAAAATAAACTACAGTAGTAACATTTTTCCAACAAAGTTTGTGTTTTATGTGGCACTGTCTCATAGAAGCTCACCTCGCTTACCCACCTTGGTTAGGACTACAGTTCGATTATCTACGAGCCATAACACCATATAGGTATATAGCATCATATTATTACACAATAGCAATATAATTTTAAAGTAATACGTCATAATTCATCATCGACCGTTTTCTAACTTCTATCTATCGAACTTGTGTCAGAATCCTATTTTCAGTAGCCACAGCCACGAACAGAGTATCAAATATAGATAAAATGTAAAAAAGGCGATTTTAAAAATACTTAATTTTTTATATTTTTAATAAATTTGATGTACTGATAAAACAATGATACTACTAACATCAATTTTACTGTCGCTATACTATTAAAAGTGTTGCATGACTCTATAAAGTCATAAATAAAAGATAATGATACTTTTATCCATCTGTGGATTTAGAGATGGAATCACACCCATTAATTTAGTTTATGAACTAATAAGAATATACAGCTTCAAAATATACAAGTGGCCATAAAAACTCATACTATATTTCACTCTGACCTATTATGGGACATGGAGCATAAACAAGATCTATAAATGACGCTGATCCCCGCTACTTCACCTTGGCAGTAGTAAAAAAGTAAAATTCATGTCGGCCGAAGAAAACTAATTACTTTCTGGTTTTGTAATATTATTGATGTTTTGTTCCATTATTCGCATGTTTAAAAATGCTTAAATGGTGCGATGCATGCACGACGATCGTCCTTGGCGAGCCTTGGAATTTGCTCTGTACCTCGCAGGGTGTGTGCATGTGAAATTGCCGATCGTGTCTGTATCAATTTGTTAAGAACGTTCCGATAAATAAGTACTACCATAATAATATTATAAAGCTGAAAGGCTTGGTAAAACGCGCTAATCTCAGAAACTATTGGTCCGAATTCCAAAATTATTTTAACGTTAGATAGCCGATTTACCGAAGAAGATTATATAGGTTTATATCGTAAAGTAGGATCAATATTTTTCTTTGCACACGAAAAAAAAAATCACCTATGGGATAAGACTACCGGCTACCGCCTTTATCAATATCGCGTTGTCTACTAGCGGCTGGTGACTGTGTGACAAGTAGGTCGCGCAAGTGCTGACCTAGATAAGGGCATGACCCCTGTCGCACTGGACTCAACTGAAATTGTAACAATTCTTAATAGTGTTCACAATCATCCAAGTTTGTATATAACGTTATTTGTAAGATTATAATTCTTACGTCACGAACATCTCAGTAGGTCCGTCTATTTCAAAGTAGAAACATCGTAGCGTAAGGATATCCTGAAGGATAAGGATTTCTTGACCTTATCCTAGTTTCGACAGATTTAATCTCACCTACTAAATTGTACCGACGGTCGGCGGGCGCATTGGTAACATGGCGCGGATAAGCTGTGCATGTTGCTGTAGGGGTCGCGGGATCGAATCCCGCCCAAGTCATGGGTCTTGGATGTTTATATATGTATGTCTATAATATTTTTTTTAATATATAACATTTCTTACTTCTATCTGTACCACAAGTCCTTACGGCATTTAGAACACTGGGCTAGACTGACGTGCTGTGATTACTCCACAGAAATCATTATTATAGATATTATATCTTTGTAGGTAAGACTCAGTGTGAGCTTTCTGAGATGTGAAGAATAGTGTAGTATAAGTCTTCTAAGTTATTTAAATATTATTCGTAAGTGTCTATATTCTACGAATATAATACAACTATGCCGATGCGTTGTTTTTTTGTCCGAGCAGGTCAAAGCCCCAATTGTACCTACGTATGTATGTGGATTTGTATGTCGCCGGCTACACTTTGCATACCTTGGATTTTAACGTAAATCTCATACACTAAAATATATCTTAATCGGGATTTTGTTTTCAAATTTTTTATACTATATTTCTCTAATGTCTGAGGGATACTTACTGTCAAGTGTTCTGATGCACGACTGCTACCGAAAAAGCGACAAAATCGCTCGCCTTCCATGTGTGTCAGCCCACATCCCCGGGGCGTGCGCACGCGCACACCGAGGTTATTACTCTCTGGGTCCCGTCGCGCGTCTCGCATGACGTTCGAGTACACGGTACGCACATTGTTAAGTGTTAAGTGAGAACCATAAGTTTAACTTAGCCCGCACTTTGACACGACGATGTATAACTTTGGTGCAAACGAGTTTCTTCGTATTTACGAGCTGAGCATTCAAGTATACGTACTTTTACTACGTATTCAACCGTAGGGTTATTGCAGATGATAACAGCTTCATATCTGAGCTTAGGATGTATAATGAAATAAATAATATATTGTCCTCTTAAATAATTAATTTATTCTAGTCTTTAGTACTTGTTATTGAAGTGAAATCAACTGTCATTTACTACGGTCCATGAGATACAGTTTGGTGACGGAGAAAGGGGCAGGCAGATAACACACTAGTAATAGGGTCCTGTGTTTATCCTTTGGGCCCGGAACCCTAAAGATAGGGGTTTTTGACTTTTGAACCCTAATAGCCACGGTGTACGATCTGATTTGATTCGTTGTGACAATGTATGTACTTGTTAATCTATAATTATCCATATTCACTCATAACGCTCTAATTCGAATTAAAATTATTTGTATGGTACTGGTAACAATTTAACTTTTGCACGACATCTAAAAAAAATGTTTCTTTCCCATTGTAACTTCTCTTTGTACAACACTTTCTTGCAAACAAAGAAATATAATAATGATAATAATAATAATGATTCGTTTGCCATTTTATTATTAAACTAGCGATCCGCCCCGAAACAACAAATTATACCCAAGAAACCTTCCGCGGATCGCTCTATCCATTGGTGAAAATCGCATAAAATAACCCTTCAATAAATTTTGATAAAGTGGCTCACATGCAGACAAACAGCTTTTGGGGACATTGTTTTATAGTAAGATTACACAACAGTGGACTGAAACACGAGTAGCTAATAACAACACGATATTACCGATATACATAATGCACATTATGTACACATTACATCAGTAACTCAATAACTTACTCGGTCACGTATTATTACGTACCGTAGACGAAGAAGCTTTTTTGTCACAAATACATTATATAACACAAAACCAGAGTTTGGTGGGAAGAGAGAGTTTAATGAAATAATATAGCAAGTAATGGTCGTATCGACATAGTGAATGGGTGACGCAACGATGACCAGCTGAAAGCGAACCTACTACCGTGCGGCAGACAGGTGTTGCTATCCCAAGCAACTTTTTTACCCGACTTGTGTAAACGTGTTGCTTACATTTCTTGCTTGTTTAACAAGCTATATAATTGTGTTGCCAATTTATTGTTTACACAATTTATTGGGCGTTAATTAAAGATATAAGGGTATCAGATATCATCTTTTTTTTGACTTACTACATTCGGTGGATGCGAAGGTGACCCTCAAACAGTCAGGTACAGTCAACTTTGCGATATTTTGCTTTTTGTTTTTTATAGAATGGGGGGGGGGGGGCGAGGAATCATTTTCACGACTACCGATACCCATAGACGTAATGAGTTGCCCTGAATTTCTTCCCCTCCAATGGGCCATCGGCTACTGAAAAACCGCATGACATGCGCCAGCAATAGTTGTCACTTTACGGCGTTGTCATGTGAGCGAAATGTACCGGCCCATTCCGGTTTCGGTTGGTAATGCAGCATGGCACTACCTTTTACAAGATTTGCTGACAAATTTATGCATTAAACATAAAAGCTTCTCATAGAACACAAACATATTTGTAAGCGGTTTCCACTATTTAAACCGTTATTGTCCATTATTTAAATGGTAACTAACGATCTCTATGAAAGTTACGTTTCAATCACAAATATCTCGAGAAAGGCGTGCCACGTTGTACAGTGCAGTGTGTTATGAGACAGGGCTATAGAACATTTTATTATTCATGTAGCTAAACCAATTTCATTTTATTATTCATGTAGCTAAACCAATTTCATTTTATTATTCATGTAGCTAAACCAATTTCATTGCTATTTTATGGTTTTCATTTACAGTCATCATAATCATCACCGTCTCAGTTATCTGCACCGAATAGATATTAAAGTGTATAGAGATGATTGTTTTATTTATTTTCCTGTGGTAAAATATATCCCAGCATTCAATTGATATTATTCCAAATTTTAGCAGGTGTCATGCCCCATGAATCATATATGAAAATTGGTATGTTATCTATTGTGTCTGTTGTCGGAACAGGATTTCAAATACATTTTGTGTTTTTTACATGGAATAATAGTAAATATACATATTAGCTTTCGCAACTGTATATATTATAAAACAAGTCTCCAAAAGCGGTCCGTCTGTATGTGACCAATGTAATAAATAAGTAATGAACGGATTTTCATGCGGTTGTCACCAATGCATAGACCGATTTGCGAGGAAGGATTTGGTGTATAATTTAAATCCTGCCCGTGTTATTCACAGTCGAAGCACCGAGGTAGATCGCTAATTTGTTAATGTTATAAATACGATTTTATTTGTAAGCGCTAATGTTATCGTGTATCGTCGCATCATATTTCGCGTCGCATTATAATGTATAAATAATTCTATAGAATTATTTTATGATTAAAATATATCTTATTGTTGTTACACATGAAGTAAATAAATTATTGCAGATTAGTCACACAAGCTCAACCCCAAAAACAGCACTTTATTGACTTAAGACCAACACCTACAGATGTTGTATGAAATCGTCACATTTTTTAATTTGTCGACAGCTATTTGAATATGTTAATGCGAGTCTGTTGGGTAACAAATTATATTACCAAGTCGTAACTTAGAATATAATAAGCGCTTCGTAACTCATCCCACGTTCAATTTCGCTGTCGTCTTCTTTTACAGTTCGAGGAACACTTACTCGCTGGGTAAATTAAAGTTTTTATATTGAGAGTCATTTATAACATATGCAAAATGCCGAGTGACTCATCGAGATGAACATATACAATATGCGATGGGGAAAGTTAGCATAGTAAGTCGCGATTGACGCTACAATAGGAACGCACTCAGACTATATAAATATAGAAATAAATATAAATGAATTTACAAAGGTTCTACTAGACTATAATACAGTTTTAATTCGTACTGATTACAGGAAAATTACAGAGCTGAATTTTGAACTCTCTACAATACGATGAAGTGTCACCAATTCGCCCCACACCTGAGTATAGTATTGTAGTATCCATACTAATAATACAAAGCAGAACATTGTTTGTTTGTTTGAACCCATTACTATTCAGAACTACTGGCCCCAATCGAAATAAATATTATTACGATAAATGGTCCACTTATCGAGGAAGGCTTTTATAGCCTATACACTACGACCATGAAGTAACTAGGAACTTCTGAAATGCAATGTTTGTCCGATGACCTGCAATAGGATCGCTAACAGTAGTAGGTCCCTCCTAAAAAAAGACTTAGGTATACCTTGTTTCGTACTTTAATTATAAAAGTTTGTCAATCATTAGGCGTCATTTGTATCGTATTTTGTGTATTAACGTTTAGATATTACGCAGATAACGTGTGTGTACGCTCTTCCTACAGTCCCTTAGGAAACTGGCGTGTGTGTCCATTAGAATGTACTAGAACATGCTAGTAAGGTTTGAAATATGATTTACTGTCTAAATTGAAGGCTAGAAAAGCAGGCGGGTTTCAAGAAAGGACGCGTGGAACTTTGCTAGCATTCGTATTTAATATCTATTTTCGCTCTTTATTTTTTGTTTTGCCTTGATCGATATAAATAACTCTAGGCAGGTGGATTGTTTCATCATCTGTCAATCGCATCTGTATAACTCGCCTGTCACCTGGTAGTTTTTGTTAACACTAAAATTACTGTACTCTGTGCGCGTAGAGAACTCATTTTAACTTCTACTAGCGACCCGGCTTTACTCGTGAATAACAGGGGCCAAGTTATACATTAAAACCTTCGGGTAATGCTGTATCCATGGCTGAAAACCGCATCAAAATACCTTCGGTTGATTTTGAAAAAATCTATCACATACACCAGACAGTTTTTGGGGACTTTGTTTTATAATAAGCTATATGACCATCATCATTATCAAGCTTTTATCGGTCCATTTCTGGAAATAAGCCTCTTTCAATGAACGTCAAGACGGCCGATCTCCTGCTACTTGCATCCAGCCCGGACCAGTTACTGCACGGAGATCGTCTTCCCACCTGATGGACGGTCAATCAACACTTCGTTTTCCCATACGCGGACTCCACTCCAGAACCTTAGTGGCCCATCTGCCATCTGATCTTCTGAGAGTGCGACCAGCCTATTGCCACTTCAGTGAGCCTATTCTTCGCGTGATATCGGAAACTTTAGTTTTCTGCCTGATGACTTCGTTACGAATTCAGTCGGACATAGAAACACCCAACATAACACGTTCAATAGCCCGCTGAGCTACCGCAAGCTTGTGGCCAGTCCTAAATTAAGAGGCCATGTTTCTGAGTTTCATGAGAACGCATTGGTTGAAGAGTTTTGTCTTCAAGCTCTGCGGTGCATGCGACGTGAGAATGTGACGAAGCTTCCGGAATGCTGTACAAGCCAACTGAATCCCTCTATCGCCTTCCTTCTCGAATTTATGTCAACCTAATGAAATAATTGCCCGAGGTATTCGTATTCGTCTACGATTACGAGAATAGCACCATCTACGTTGACCGGCCTAGGGAGCACGTGTTCGTTGAACATGACCTTTGCCTCGTCCAAGCTCATCCTACGTTATACGTGGGGAAGATTCATTTAGGCTGTGCAACATTTCCAACGGGGTCTTGAAAAAATGCTTCGCTCCTAATTGTCATAGTCCACGTTGTGACTGCCGTGTGCGCCGTATTATACGTGTGCGTCTAGATGTAAAAATGTAACTCGAGTTGTATGACAGATTAAACGAATAACTCATGATTTAGAGAGAGCGTAAGCAAATTGGATCTGAAGGACGGAGGAGGTAGGTATATCTATCTTACATAACAACAACACATCTTCACGCCAGCTCCTCAATGAGCTAGGCAGAGAGAGCCTTGCCGCCTGCACATTAATTACTCTCTTCATACATACACGCTTCTATCTTTCATAATAGTGATATTGTCTTCCTAGCCGAATTTCACCCATCGCCGTCCATCTCTATAGAGACTAGCCAACTGCGCAGGACATATTATAGTGCACAAGTGTGTTAGTGTGTGCTCAGGCACAAGCCCACTCCCTGTTCCTTCATTCTCCTATTACGATGGGACGGAAATCAGACAGCTCTCCGAGGCACGAAGGTGTAACGCCACCAACTTCCTGATTTCGGACTGTTTTTGGAAATTGAAAAAACACAATTGAACACTTTGGTCCGACCCGGGACTCACTACTGTGGTAAACATGCTAACCATGAACCGGACGAGACCACCATTACATAACACCTATGTGAAGTGATAGCTGTGCTGTCGCGTTTCGTAAGGTGTGTAAGACAATGAGTGATGCGCTGCATGCGAATAATTACAAGCGGGTCAAGTGATGAGGTATTCCAACTCGAGAGAGAGAGAAAGCAACTCGTTACAACTCGAATTAAGCCCAACTTAAGTTAGTAACCCTAGTATTAGGTACGATTTGATTCCTTGTGCCTGACTAGTAATGATAAACATTGTATTCTGAACGTGAATAGATGAGACGTTTGTCAAGATGCAGTGTTCATCTCGACACTATTACAACATCGATTGTAATATATGAGCGGCATTTGCCAACCCTACGTGTTGCGGTCGGGCGAGACACGTGCTCGAGATGCGTTACGACATTTGGGTAAATAATGGTTACTCTGTGTGTACAACCACTTAACGTAAACTTATCAAATGCACTACACTACACAATGTACTGTTAGTGTGTATGCTTCATTATCATAATGATCATTTATATTGTGAAGACAGCCCTTTTTCGGACATAAACTTATACTGCGGAAGCAAAGTGAAGCCCAGCTTTCATCAGATAGCTGAGAGTGCTCGTCTGAATGCGACGATGCCAGTTATATCCGATAAAAAAAATTCTTTTTAAAACCCCGTATCGATAATCGATTAGGGTTGACAACACTTCTGTAGTAGGCTTCTACTAAAGACGTTTGCATCCTCGTGATATCGATAATCGATAAAATATTTGTCACATAAAAGGCTTTTTTACTTTATATTACTTGTCGTTGCCATTTTAATCAATTTTGGTTTTACTTGCAACAACGAAGGCAATGGCGGTTTTACAAAAAAGGGGACTGCCCTGAGGGGGCAAATTACATTCATGTGCAAAAACATAGGAATTAATTACGTATTGTACTTTGATATTAAGAACCACAAAATTATGCACCTTCATCGGGATTTAATTAATAAAAACTTGACTAAACGCATTTTTTATTGATTAGCTCTATTGTGTGAATGTCCAAGTTGACTGTTGCTTTATATATGTTATTATTCATTTAGATATTCATATTTTTTGCTGTACCTACTTCGTTCTAATGACTGCCACAACATAAACAACACAACTTTGCCTTATACACGCGCTGTAAAATATATTTTTTGATTAACACTTGGTAGACATATCACCATACTTAGAGCTCAGAAGTGTTTGTTTCGTATCATTTGGGCTGTATCGAATAATAATGATGAAACCTCATACCACAACCAACCGGGACCAATTCGGTTGCAATACAGCATGCATTGACACCTCTTTTAAAAAGTTTTAAAAGTTTTAATATCACGTATTAAACATTTGTTCTTCAACCTAACATTATTTCTTGCTTCAACTATTTTTCAAGCTTCCAATCCTCACAACAAGCTCAGTAATTCTACATGCCCCAGTGGTATGTGTGCAAGCGTAAGTCGTAATTCTATACCATTTGCCTTATTCCGTAGTTGTTCCGTGTGTGTGTGCCTGGCGTGACCATTGACAAGTCTGGCCACGGCTATTGCACGAGTAATCTGTGATTAATATCCATCAAAGAGAAACCAACAAAACTTCCGTTTTGTGAAGCTCACATGACGCGGTTACTGTCCAATTAACTAGTGAAAGTGGTATTAGTGTTTTATCTCGCGTCCGTCTTGTTCTGTGAACATTAAAACACAGCTATTACGCCTACCAAGCATTTCGCAACGCTCCCTTAATAAGGCACCGTAGACATTCATAGGCTATTAAACATTTTATAGACTGTAGACCTAAATGCAATGTCTTAACTGGCGGTGTAACAGTAGTAGACTACGAAAACAATGTGGTGTTAATTTTTTTTGAGAAACGAAAAAGAGGTTCTCTGTTTTGAAAAATGTTAATGATATTGAATGAAATAATTGTACTTTACTAGCTTTGTCCCGCAGTTTTACCTAGTTTAAAAAGTAATTTTTATATTATTACAGAATCTTATTAGTGTATATATGCCAAATGTCACCCAAATGCCTTCAGTTCTTGCAGGAAAAAAAAGGAATGAATGAAATTGGCGTTCATTGAAAGAATCCTATGTCCAGCAGTGGACCGGTAAAGGCTGATAATAATGATGATGATGAAAACAGAATGAGAATAATACATAATAATTAATATGAATGACTACTTTTATTAAATCGCATCTTATTAATTTCCAGCAACCTATTACTTTATGACCTCATCAGCAGGTCATCTTTATATATCCAAATCACTACTATTTACTATAGGTATAATTAATATCCATACAAACAGGTACACAATTATATTGTTTATTGTACTTATAACTAGAAATAGAGTGAATTTCAGAAACGTTTAAAATGGAGGACGTGAGTAAAGAAGCGCTATCCATCGGCATGACAGTAATGTGGATGGATCGGTAGTCGTCAATACGCTCCCATTTGCCGCCCTATAATATTTGTAAAATGGAGGATGTGAGTAAAGAAGCGCCATCCATCGGCATGACAGTAATGTGGATGGATCGGTAGTCGTCAATACGCTCCCATTTGCCGCCCTATAATATTTGTAAAATGGAGGACGTGAGTAAAGAAGCGCCATCCATCGGCATGACAGTAATGTGGATGGATCGGTAGTCGTCAATGCGCTCCCATCTGCCGCCCTATAATATTTGTAAAATGGAGGACGTGAGTAAAGAAGCGCCATCCATCGGCATGACAGTAATGTGGATGGATCGGTAGTCGTCAATACGCTCCCATTTGCCGCCCTATAATATTTGTAAAATGGAGGACGTGAGTAAAGAAGCGCCATACATCGGCATGACAGTAATGTGGATGGATCGGTAGTCGTCAATACGCTCCCATTTGCCGCCCTATAATATTTGTAAAATAAGATTCAAAATACTTCAAATCTCAGAATTAAACAATTATAGCCAATTGCTGCGTCCATATAATGCGAAACCCCTCTAAAATTAAAGGAAAAATTCGGAACATCGTTATTCAATAACCACCGAAGAAACGATGTTTTACTTTACAATAGTTACTCTATACTAATCTATATTCTTACAATATCACATTACTATTTGTATTTGCTCTGAAATGTTAGGAGACATGGAACTGGTGTCTTTAGAAATTTTATTCAGAATTCTCAGAAAAGGTTTTGGACAAAAAAGTGCCTGCGGGTTACGGCTTGTATATCAATAACATACTTCTTGGTCATTAGAATGGTATGCCTACAAATGGTCATTTACTACTGATGGTGATGATGCTATAATTATAATAAACGTAGGCATGTTAAACGTTTGATAATTCGCTTGAATCCACATAATATCTCGATGAAAGCGCGCAATTCTCGAAATGCGCGGCTCACGGCGCGATGTTGCTGGATAAGATCCCGGAGATTGCGCGGGGACTCCGGAGATTGCTCGCAGCTTCCGCGACAACGGGACTGCGAGCCGCTTCCATATCAAAGTGCGCACGTCACACGTGAGATATGTTAAAAGTTACTATTAAAAGACGTTTAAGTACTATAACACAAGTAGTTTTGTCAACTGTACATATATGAACATAGTTAAAAATATTTTACTACAGGAATCACACCGCGATTTCACCCGCGTAATTCCGGTATTATTAATCGTAGAGCTGTGGTATATAGCCTTCCTCGATAAATGGGCTATTCAGCACAAAAATATTTGTCAATACGGGTCGGTAGTTCCTAGGACGAGCGCGTTCAAACACAACTCTTCGGCTCATTAGTATAAATGACATATAGCATATTTTTAGCATGAACATATGTTATTGTTTCATATGTTATTCCTAAATAGGTTCACAGTCAAGTGGTTCTGATTCAACTGTTATGAAGCTACGATACTGTCTCATATTGGCTGCTAATGTAAAGAGTGTACCTCTAATAAACCTGTAACAAGTGTTGAGCACATTAGATTGTATATAACTCTCTCGCTCCCGCTCTCTGTATCCTCACTGACTTATATCTCCCTGTCAAATTCCGTTGGTCTCGCTTCCGTAATAAACCTATCACGCATACATCAGCAATCTCCAAGTCAAGCGTGCGTTAAATTTTTTTCTTAAACCACTAATTTGATCGAAGAGCACAGGCAACGCCTGTGCTCTTCGATCAAATTAGTAGTATAGAGAGAGATAGAGTCTGCCTTAATCCTCTTGAGTCAACTAAGCAAAGTCTGAAACAGTTTATTTTCAACGTTTAAAATTGGTACTTGTATGTTTGACTGAAACTATTTTAGTTCTAGCCCGATGAACTGTGGAGGAAAATGCAATAGCATCGCTATCAATTGTTAAGTCCTTCCGAAAAAATAAATTATTTTATTTTGAAACTGAAAAACGTCATTTGTTTGGACGTAGACTAGGCATTTATTCCATTGTTAAATGGAGTATAACTAGCCAATGCTAGGAGCGAGCTTCGACATCACATATGCCAAATAAATTTAAATATAGAGGTTAGAAGTATTCTAACGATTTCTGAGTAGCGTCAGTGGAAAATTCCCGTGTTACCCGACAGATGGTATAATTAAAACAGAGCTAAGCGTGTTTTATAGCTACCTACGGTTTACCACACGTTCACCACAGGTTTTACAGCCCAGATGAGTTAGTCTCATCGAAATTACACATCATCATCACCCTGAACCATTCGTTGTGGAAATTTCGGATTCCAAATACATCTCCGGGTGTATACTATTTGGGTGTATCCTATACTGATGATATTACTCTATTTTGCAAAACACAAATATATTACTAGATATTGCCAAAGAAAAGGTACTATCTGAAATAACTTAAAATATACTTTTCTTTAGTATAGGAGGCAAACGAGCAGCTACTTGATAGTAAGTGATCACCAAGGCCCACAAAAGGAATGGTTTTCCTGGGATAAAGTTTACGCAACTAAAACTGACTATGACCTGGCTGCTACCTTACGGGTACACATTACTCCAATGGATCCGAATCCCACTGGCGTGCATGAATATCTAAATCTAGTAGTAAAAGAGAAGTAATAATAAGAATTAATAAAATAATATATATATATATATATATATATATATATATATATTAAATTTATTTACGATTACAAACTTCGAAGCATTATCTCGAGTCATACACACAATACGCATTACCTAGTTATGGATGTGGCCCAAAAAAATAAAATGTCAATAACGGTGAATGTGAAATGAATATCGCAATATCGCATACTTTTTGTACTCGGCACAAAGCATCGAGTGTGCCAGTCCTGGCATATATCATACGCGGATATTCTCGCAAGTTATGTATCTGCGGGCTCCGAGGCTCGCGGTTGGTGGTCCCGCGATTTGTCCAAACGGTAACCGTCTGACAGGCGGTTGGACATACAAAATCGTTTGTAATATTGATTTCTTGTACAAAAATACTTGTAACCAGTTAAACCTTCCATAATGGCGTACTTGATCATGTTCTTAAACTCTTATACTTACAGGACACAGTATGCAATAGCCCTATGTAGGAGCCTACGAATTCGTTTCCTTATAATTTACGCTACACATCATACACACTTACTTACTAAGTTTACGCGTGTGTGTGTGAACAGTCAGATGGTATTAGGTCCTCACATTTTTAAAAAGTAATACTATTTTATTTTTTTATTTTTTTCGGAGGGACCTACTACTGATTGGCGGCGCTTGCCTTAACAGTTCGAATGACTACGAAGACTTTTGTTTATTTTCCCGCAGACGGGAAGAGATGAACCGGAATTTTATTGTGGGCGTTATCCTATCGTGATTATCCTTGGGACCGAAAAGGGGGAAACGGTCCTCCTCCCCACACTAGTGGGACGGCGCGCGCACGATCCCGTTTAAGTTGCGGTGTCGTGGATAAGAATACACTAATACTATTCTAAACCTTAGTGCATACTTGAACTGACGGCTTTCGTCTCAGTTGGTAAAACCTTAGTGCATGCTTGAACTGACGGCTTTCGTCTCAGTTGGTAAAACCTTAGTGCATGCTTGAACTGACGGCTTTCGTCTCAGTTGGTAAAACCTTAGTGCATGGTTGAACTGACGGCTTTCGTCTCAGTTGGTAAAACCTTAGTGCTTACTTGAACTGACGGCTTTCGTCTCAGTTGGTAAAACCTTAGTGCTTACTTGAACTGACGGCTTTCGTCTCAGTTGGTAAAACCTTAGCGCATATTTGAACTGACGGCTTTCGTCTTAGTTGGTAAAACCTTAGTGCATACTTGAACTGACGGCTTTCGGCTCAGTTGGTAACGCGGCGCTTAATTCTCGTGTTACGCCAGAGTTCGCGGGATCGAAACCCGCCTAGGTCATGGCATGTATATATGTATTTCTTAAAAAAAACTGAAATATATAAAATATCATGAATTTCTGAGGAAATTATGAAATATATTTCCGTTTCCAAGTACCGGTAGCACAACCCTTACTGTGCACAGGATTAGGCTAAGGTGGTGTGATAAGGCCACACATACTATAGTTCTTAACACTTCCGTACCCGTATCCTAATGTATTTAGAAATCTCAAAACCAAGCTAACAACGTATAAAATGCCAATTAATAGTTCACGCATTAAACTGCAACACCTAACTATACAGGGCAACGCATCTGCATGACAATAATGCAGATGTCTATGGGCGTCGGTAGTTGTCAAAAGCAACAGATTTTTCGTTTTCCCATTATACTACAAAAAAGGTACTGACGACATGAAACGATATAAGTAACTTTGAAGCGAATCGCATGTATTCTTTATACATTTCCTCTTTACTCAGCTGTCTATAGCGTGTCAAATTACACATGATTCATGTATAATTTAGCAAATATATATTATTTTAAATAAGTTGCATTATAATATATAACTTGTAGGGACTTTTGTAGTTGCAATAAGGCTCAGTTTACAACATGACAGTAGTGTTTAGCAAATTATTGTTTGAGGAAGGTTACTTTTTGTGTTGATACACTATTGTCTTAAATGTGGCATTATTTTAGTACGTTTGCACGTTGTATCTTACGCACGAGTAGTTTTTAACTGTTGAAGAATAATGCCAAGATAAAAGCTAAAGCCTGAATGAACAGAAATTTTACTTTGAAGACTTATGCCACAGCCGCTTTAATTAGGCAAAAGAGGCTGTATCGATAACAAACATTGTATTGATATTTTGATACTTAAAAAATACATAACAGGGTACTTTAGTGGTAACCGAGAAAGTGTTGCGAACATTTTTTTTTTCTGTTTTTACTTTGAAACAGAAATAGTGTTTAACACTTTGAATCTGTTTTCAAAAATACCTGTTTACAATTGTTAATAACTGTTGTAGCAAATAAGGTTCGATTGGCCTAACATCGCATCGCTTCCTTGCCGTCTCTTTCCTTTCAGGTAAAGACACTGCAATAGCAAAGTAAACACACATACACATAAACTGCAGAGACAGGTTTAAAAGGGTATACACACAAACGTTACAAGTGTTACAGGAATAATTCAGTAAAAAGATTTATGAAGCAACACACTTGAGTGTACTACAGTTATCAAAATTTTAGGTTATTAATTTTCTGAACACTTGCGAATATAACACTTATTTAGATCTGGATTGATAGAGACATGGAGGATCTAGAGTAGTAGGCCTGTGCCTACCGCCTACCTTATGGCAATCTATGTCCACGCATTGTTCCTTACTACTCTATATATATATATATACTACAAATGCTTGCGTCGTATCCTATAAATATTATATACACCACAGGTTGATTATTATAATGATCTATACAATACAAACCTTTCGCTTCACACATAACATTCAACCCATCCATTTCCATCTAGAACGTTCTGTGATAGACAGCTACAACCAAAAAATATCGTAGAGCGTATACGTAAAAAGTAGCGTCGTAAAGTACACAATAGTATATTAGCGGCACATTTATTATTATCCGTCGGGTATGAGATTGCGCTGTCGGGGCGCGGAGGGCAGAGGTCGAGAGAGTTGCATCAAATTTGCACTTTCGATGTTCAAGTGAAAGGAGCATCATCACTAAGCAGGTGCTTCTGGCTCGGCTGCGTGGGCTTAGAATATTGTGTTATTACTGACGATGTTATATGTTTTAAATTAAGGACTTATAGTGCCGTAATCATACATATTAGTAAATACCGCATAGCTCTCTGTCTGTGTGTGTTGTTATTAAAATCTACTGAACGGAGTGTTATGCGGCTTTCTCCTGTAGTAAGAGCGAATCACGATGAATGTATTCCTGTACAATTTCTTAAAGTAACAATATACACCCGGGAGAATCAGGCGCGGAAGGCTAGTAAATTATATTTCGGTAATACTTAGGGCTTGTTTCGAAATGATAACGATGCTTGTGCACGCACATTCTTTTGTAATGTCTTGTAAAAGGGATTACTAATCCAATTTTAAACAATCCTATACAGGATTGTTTATTCGAGATTTACTGAAATTGAAAAACAAAATCAAAATTTATCGCATTGGTTTTGCGAACTGCATTATGCAAATGAAGAAAATATGGATATAAATTTCTATGATTATTAAAGTAGATCATTTAGAAAAGCTCAAATTGGTTTCATAAATTTGGATCTGTTGATACGTAGCTGGTAAATGCAATGTTAATCCAGTCACCTAGTCACGTGTTTTGGCAGCCAAAATATATTTAGATTTGTATTGCGTAGATGATGATATAATTATTATATCCTCAATATATTACAATTATTAATTTGGCTTTTCTGTTTCGAGAAAAAATATATGTAGTATAATCGAAACTAATCTGACAGTTATTTAATATGAGCACCATTTTTGTTCCTATTAGCTGTGGAGAAATACTTTTTGACCCGAAATTGAATGGTCCTTTTGGGATAGATTTTACGCGATTGGAACACACACCTTGCTCCAATAGTCCAATTAACACTGGAGGGGCGGGATAGTTTCGTTGTTGCCTTTCGTTCGACTTTTGTGCTGGTGGTCCAACGATGGAGATAATAAAAACAATGCAACTGTTCTTTACAACATCTAATTGTGCGCATGTCTATGGATGTTGGTTTACCGGCAGCACCTAGCCGGCTAGGTGCTTGTTTGCTCCAATATTGGAAAACACAATCATATATAATATGTAAAATAAATGACACACAGTGGAATATGAAGCCAAGTTCGGTCGTAACACATTACATTGTAAAATACTTTTATATTGATTCAACATAATCTTGATGATGTTGAGGATAACACCGAAGTTATCTCGGGTTTGCGGTTAGTACAAGTCAATTGCAGTAACCGTCTAAGATCGTGCGCTTATTATAGAGGAAGTGGTGCCTGTTGTTTCATTAGTGTTCCATTATTGTAGGATGGTGCTGTAGGAACATTGTCATCGAATGCGCCGGTAACGGTACTCTGCCGGGCCAATTATAACCCAAGCATCGAGTTTCTTATTATGTGCCGGGATTATTGTTTTCACGCTGCCTGTTGGAAATACTAAATGTTCATAGAGGTATAAAGGCCGAATTAATTATTTTCATTTTAAGTGTAACCAATCCAACAGATACATACTCCATGCTCCCCTTATATTTAAAAAAAAAATACTTTGGTTTTCTAGAAATCTTTAAATTTTTGCAATAAAAGAATTTGCTCGGGGGACTGTGTTTTTTAAATTATAATATTCATTTTCCAACAAGACTTACTACCTTTTACTTTACAGCATTTGCTTAGGCTAATCAAAGGCTTTAGGCCTTTACTTACAACTTTCAACGATGATAAATTATATTTTATTTGTCAGACTATTCTTACCGGATACTGAAACGAGCAATATGACGTGTAGCGACAGTTTGTACTGAGTGCGATAATTGTAGTTTAGAAGTAGTAGTAGTCTTTGGTAGAGGTCGGTAAATTTTGGGTATTTTCATGTTAATGCAAACTGACTGTAGCTAAAAACGTACAAACATACCCACTAGTGTTCGCCGAGCTCAAATCTAAATTGGATTCCAATTATATTAAAAAGAAGTTACTTCGAATACTTTTTTATTATAAAACCTCTTTATATTTAATAAAATTAAGTGGCATACGTCATGTACTTACGTTTGACAGGCGGTATGGTCATATGATCTTAGCCTGTCTGTAAGGACAAATAAAAAAACCTATGTTTGACAATGTCACAATTTGTGTGTAATATCATTGAGTGCACGACGTCGTGTATGTGCTGGTTTGCTTACTTCAAATAATAAAATAACACATTCTATTAAAATATCAGCTTTCTGCACATCTTATAGTTTTCGATTGTACCCTACTTCAAATTCCACAATTCGCGCTATTCTTAAAAAAATGTTTGGATTTTTTTCTTTACGTATCAATATACAATATACATAATATACACAGATAAAATTTTATTTGTATTTAACGTGAATGCGATATTTATAACGGTAGTCGAGTAGAGAAGTGTATACTCAATTACACTTATCTACGATAACAGAAATAATAACGTCTTCCCATGAAGAGTGAAATTGGAAAACACTACATAATTTACCTTATGGAATATAAAAAGATTAAAGCCTTTATTAAGATATGTGGTAATAAATAAAATAGCCAGACATAAAGTGCTATGAGAACGTGTACTAAAAATATCAGTTGATTAAAGTAAGGTTATTTATCTGATTCAAGACCAAATGTAGCAAATTTATTGCCTCGCCTCGCTGTTGGCGTATCATAGGGCTCACTTATTTATAATAAATACACGCCCCTAACAAGGACTTAATATTATAAATGTTATTTAATTATTGTGATAAATGTTCTTTGATATGAGTAAGAAATAAAGTACATCTTTACAACATTCGTTAGTGCCTAAGTGTGTTTCGCACCTGTATTTAATAGTATTGACAAGGAGGCAAAGATTCGGAGCCTTTTGATAGATTCCAACGCCCACAAACATCCACATAAATAGTACGGGGTTTTTGTCCAAACTTCCCGTGGTCCACTAAAAACTCGTAAACCGTATGTGAGCGGTAGGTACCTCCCCGATTTAGACGATCCATCCACATCCACATGTAACATGACACTACATCTTTCTTTATCTTTCCAATATAAATTACAAAATAAATAGCATAAAACCAATTAGAATTATGTAATTCCGAATTGAATATAAATGTTCACGTAGTATTAGTATTTTCCACGTTAATCGCGAACAAAGAAAATGTACTTCATAGATCTTTATATCAATACACGTATACAAAGAATAGACAAAACTTAAGTCGTTCGTTTCATTATCGACGTCATGAGAACAAACGAACAGTGAGCCATTGTGTGCTCATTTGTAGTCTATTCGCTCAAACAGACTGATTTTCTCTGAACCGCATGCATATACGAATTCTTGTCGATCAAGATAAATGTATGCTAATCATGGGTCTTAACCGAGGCGCTGCATCTATTATTTACAGCATGCTATTAAAATCGCATTACAGAAAATCTTGATTAATTTAAAACATCTTTTAATGGAGTCAAAATAGAGTACTTCATGTTTTATCGGCTTGAGTGTTAATGTTACGTTTTGTATCTCCTTTGATATAATAATTTAGGTGTCATTATTTTTGTAGTAAAATAATTACTTCAAGTGGGTATATTTTTGAAATATTTTATTGTATCGGATTAATGAGATGTATTACAATCCCGACGTGTCGGTTATTTTACTACGACCAACACGATCGACAGAGGACTTGGTGAGACGTCACGTCTGTCAGTAGTTTTATTTTTTGTTATCGCTGATCTCAAATGAAAAGAAATAAATCTTATGATGAGTAACATGGTAGGATATATTATAGATCGGTTTTAAAAATATATTTTATGGAACTTACACTTTATAAAAATAAAAGAAAATTAAAATAATTTTTATACATATAGAAATATGTGAACTATATGATCATTGACTTCAGGTAACATTCTTAATTTAAATTGTTTTCCAAAAAATCGTAGTTATAAAACCCTTAATGTTGAACTTGGACATGCTCTACATTATGCCCGACAGCGCCTTAAGGACTAAGTTCTTTATTATATACTTTTTACACATAGGAATTTTATGTACAATCTTATATTATATTGATGTATGTAGTGGATAATTCTTCATCACGCCGATATGGCAAACTACCTCATCAAGGTAAGGTTGTAGTTAAATTCCTTCGCTTGATAAATATTCTAACTAATCAGCATACAATTATCTGTGCACAAAATACATCTACAGCTACATACATTATTGTATTTTTCTTTATAGCATCCCTTATGCAGTAGCTCCACATAATTGCCTCCACATGTTTTAATAATTATTGTTAGGTTTTTATCATGACTAATTGTGAAAACTTTCTTTTTTACCTGAACATTTAACTTTTGTAGGTTGGTAGACTGTATAAATAGTTGTACAACATACGAAGTAGATATTTTAATAGGCACAGCTAGTCATGCATTGCAGCAGAATTTGATCAGCTTGACCGGCGAAGTCGCCGATGCAGTTGAAAGAGCTATACTTGGTGTGACCCGCAGGGATAAATACCGGAATGAAGAAACTAACATGAGGCTAAAGTCATCGACATAGCTTTGAAGTCTAGCAAGCTGAAGTGGCAATGGGCTGGCCACATATGCCGTCGAAACGACAACCGTTGGAGCAGACGGCTTTTAGAGTGGAGACCGCGTCAGTGCAAACGTAGCGTGTGACGCCCTTCCGCTAGGCGGCGAGACGTCCTTCGCCGGGCGGCGAGAAACAACTGGATGAGGCGCGCCTTGGGTGGGGCCTATGTCCAACACTGGGCTAACGTGGGTTAAGAAGAGAGAGAGAGAGAGAGACCGGCGACACGTCTCACGTAACACAGGCGTAGATAAACGGCCATACTGTCACACGTTGTGTGTGTGAAAGTTCCGGTCAATGGAGGGCGACAATTTCCTGCGATGAACATGTTTATGGCCATCGGAACGTTTACCTGTTCGATTAAAAAAAAATGTTATGACGCAATGCGCTTAGTGCAATATTAACGTTGGTCCAACCTTACGTATCTCTTGTGAAAAGGCGGTGGCCCATTGGAGGGCAGGATGAAATGGCAACGCATCTGCATGACTACAATGCGGATGCCTACGTCGTTAGTTGCCCAAAGGTTCCGATTCCGATAACTTGTCTGCCCCAGTAATATTATATTATAACAATAATTATCTGTGTCACGATGTTCGTTCGGGCTAATTCTCCGAAGATAGTGTACTACTATTATTTCCGAATTGACTACTGTTATTACGGAAATTTAATACATACGGATATGTAAGCTTGTCTAGCTTAAGATATAGGCTATATTTTGTTGCGACAAATTTGCCCAACGAAGTGGGCACCGGTCAACTAGTTACTACTCAACAGGTTAATAAATCAACTTGTAGTAGACATTTCGTTTATTTATGGATGACACCAGCTGAGTTGGTTTCGCCGGTTCCTCTAAGGTCGGGCTCAGGCAAAAAAGTCTAGGGTTGAACCGTTCACGTTGATAGATTTGGTTGTTGAAGTTCTAAATGTAATTATAATAATTTTATTTTGAATAAAAAGAAAATAATTTTATTTCAATTTCAATTAAAATTCATTAGACCTGATCAATAAATACTACGAGATAGGAATATAACTGATATGAAACATGCGTACAACACGCCTCGCGTGATTTCGTGTCTCAATCTGCTTTCTAAGCCTACGTGGACAGCGGAATGAATGTGCAACGAATTTATAAGAAGATATGTGTGTCTGATTAGACTAGCGCAGATGAGTGGGACTCGGGGTCAGCGAGGAAATGGAATTGTACGTGTACAGTAAAAAGTATCCATCCAACACGGACACTCAACTCGGATTAAAAGGGGTTTTAAACGGCGTTTACTGAGATTAGTACATTCATTCGAAAACAGAAGCCAGTGATACTGGTAACGTTTTATGATAAGATCTGTTTTAGACTTCCATTTACAACTGAAAGTCTAAAACATATTCTATATATCATTGAAATAAAAGTTATAATTAAAACTGAATCAAGAGTTGAAAACTCCTGATGTAAATGTTGAAGTTATACGTTTTTTGGCGTGGTAGCGAAAAATGATAATAGTAAATTTCTACGATGCGCGCGCACACTGTCACGAAAAACCGATACCCTGAAATTAGCTATAGTCAACAATTTCGTTTTTCTCCTGTTACGCCGAAGAAGTATAACTTCTGACTCGTGTACATAAGTTCACACACGATTTTTGTTCTTGAGTACAATGTTAAACATTAAAATAATATAACATAACTGTATTTGAAAATGTATAAGAAAACTCATCACGCATCACAACAGGAATCAAATCCGCGACCCAACCTCCATCATCGGCGAGATGCTGAGTATCGTACGGTTCATGGTCATATCGTTTGTGATTATTAATTAAATTTCTATATTCGATTGTGATTGATTGCGAAATTTCCATATTCGTAATCATAATTCAGAGAGATTTTATTATTTATACTAATACACATCCCTAAAAGAACAGCGATTAATGAAACGAAATCGAACCTTATATAGCAAGGATACAAGGGCTAAATTTAAACGTTTGATTTATTGCAAAGATTATTAATATGCAAAACTCGGAGTAGTTTTTTTTCATACATTGAAATACGCGTTTGTGATGAGAGCTATCGCTTATCGAGATGCAGTCGGCGTTAGTGGTTGTGGTAATATTTCAGCGAGGCTGCGCGAAGGGCGGTAATTAGTGGTAATCAATCTCGCTGTTTGCGCTCTGTATATGGGCTGGGCGGTGCCGCAAGAAGTGCATTCACACTAGGGTTGCCATCGCGAAATTTCCAAAGCTAGGATTTTTTATTTTTTAAAATGAAACAGGATAAAGAAAAATGAGCAGTAGAAATAGTTATTTTAATGTAGTCAGTAGCAAATAAAATTTAAATGTAAAATTACATAAAATAAACAAATGGTTATTCTTTCAAGCAAAAGCTACTGAACGAATTTGTCTAGACTTAGGAACAAATATAATTTGCAACATCATAAAATAATTTTTATCCAAAAAAATTGTTACCTTCCGTACCTACCTATATGTAATATATTTTACTTAAATGCAACCGGTTACAACGTGGCTACGTAGGTATTAGCTAATACGCGAAATAAAACTTGTAAATGAACTTTAAATTATACTGTCATGGTCTTACCGGGATGATTAAAACGCACTACGAAAACCAGGGCATCACCGGGAAAACAGCACAGATGGCAACCCTAACTCACTCGCACTTCAGCTCGGCTAATTTCTCTATCTTTAGCCCGCGGTGTAACTGACCGCGGCTACTGGCTCGAGAGAAACTGCATTAGATGCGTCCGGTTTGTGTTCACGTCAAACGATCACTTCCTTTATGCTTAACGAGTCAAACATTAAGGCCACGTATGCACAGTCTTGTCAGCGTCTAGAGCCTGGCAGGTCATCTCAGTAGTACGTTCTAAAATATTCGCGATCTGTCCTTTCTGATCGTGAACATTTCTCGGAGAGCATTTAAACCAAACATGGGCTAGCCAAAGACTCGTTAAATAATCACACAACGGTACCAGAGTCACTGTCCCTAACCATTCGTATACGTCGTCTCCCATCTTCGGCGCACGAACGCCTCACCGAGTCCGATTAACTAACTGTTGGGTTTTATAATATGTATTTTTTCTCTTAAAGTCGCTCTACTGTGCGCTTTACGCCTATATAACCAAGATGGCTCTTAGCGATAAGTAGCCTAACAAATATGCCGACACCTTGTGACACACAATTCAATTCACTCATCGTTTTTGTATAGATTATTCTAGATTGTAGCGGCGTGCAATAACATATTATTTGCTCAGTTTCTACCGCAATGATTTTCACAAGTGTCGCAATTGACCCGTTGTATCCCAACGGTCTTGAATGGACGCTTGGATTTAAAAGAGAAAACTCAATCATATATTTCCATTAGCTACTCTTAACTAGTAATGGTGCGTGTACTGATCATGAGTGTGCAAAGCCTTCGAGTTGTCACGAATGGCTATTGATGTTTGTCATTAAGGTTTCCGAGAAATTGAATTGAAAGCATTTGCATAGATGTTAATTGATGCTAGCAACGGTTAGTATTATTATTCATACAGTTTCCCATGATCTATAGAAAGTATATATTGTAAAAATTAAATAAAAAAAATATGGTCTTCACACTTCATTCACATAGATAACACTAACGATCCGCTCCGGCTTCGCCCGAAAATAACAGGGCCGAGATTCTAACACACCTTAAAGATTATACACTTTCCTCGGGAATCGGTCGATCCGTTGGTGAAACCCACCCGCATGGTAATCCATTTTGTAGAGATTGAGAATAAATCACATGCAGACATACAGCTTCTGGGGACTTCGTTTTGTAATATGCATAGATTATGTTAGGATATGTTACACTGTAAAAGATAATAAGATCATTCTGTGTATTTTAAATATATATCTCTCTTGTAGAGCTGAATAAAAGCTGTAAGAAATCTATTTCTAACACTATTGTTAGCATCACACACACATACACACCTTCACGCCGCCTAATGGGGTAGGCAGGGAGAATGGAGTGCTACATATCACCTTGCCTCTTCCATATTCATTTGTCTCTTCATACAGACACGCCGGTTGCAAAGACACAACGCCAGTTTCGTATATTACTCGATCAATCATCAATGTTAGCATCACAAATTTACAAAAATGCAGCAGCTCAGTTGGGCAGGTACGAAGGGGGATACTTATCGATTACATGATAAAAAAGTTAACAGCATATTTTAAACTATACAGTACCTATTCCCAGTTTACCACATCTACTTAATAGAAAAAATGGAAAACTAATTGTCGAGACTACGAGAGATTACTTTCGTCATGTTAATGAGAGTTTTCTTTCGAACCCTTTTGGTATAAAAGAAAAGTTGTTTACATTTCTATGGAACCTGTCCAATTATTTGTCGACACATGTACGCGTAGAAAGGTTTTCTTTTCAGAACCAGTTCGCACATAGGTGTAACTTTCGTTTATAACGTCCGATGAAGTAAATCCAGTGCATAATTTACCTTTAACAGGTCACACGCTTCGTTTGTTACATAAGGAAATGAGAGAATAGAGAGTGAAATTGAGTCTGCGTGCACGACTGCGCTTTGCCAATTTTTTCTTTCAGTTGACTAGTCTCTATACAGATGGCCGCATTGGCCGAAATTTGGTTGCTATTCTTTATAGTGTGGAGTGAAATTTAGAAATTATCACCTTGAGTCACAATGGTATTTTAGCATGTCTGATGTAAAAAAAGAATGCATTCAGCAGGTACTACATCAAAAAATTTCGAAATGCTAAAGATTTCTCTTCGGTCGTGTCGGACTATCGTCCCGTCGGAATAAGGAATAGGGAGTACACTTATGCCCGCATCTACATTTGTACACTATAACATGCCCTGCGCAGTTAGCAAGTCTCTATAGAGATAGCGGCTAGAACGACATTATTATATAATTAGTATAGTCGGTCGCATCGATATCTTCTATGGGTTTTTTTTGAGCAGACTCGACTTAACTGGACATGAAAAACTGTAACTTTTAAATTAGACTTGTTATACAGCACACTACCTCTTATTTTTGAGCAGACTCGACTTAACTGTATATGAAAAACTGTAACTTTTGAATTAGACTTGTTATACAGCACACTACCTCTTATTTTTGAGCAGACTCGACTTAACTGTACACGAAAAACTGTAACTTTTAAATTAGACTTGTTATACAGCACACTACCTCTTATTTTAATTCAACTGGTCAATGAAAATACTAGACAATCAATCAAAAGACTTTAACGCTCATTTGATCTCTAATAAAGAATCTTTAAATAATATCTAAGAATTCTTCTTATTAGTAGGCGAAAAGGACTATCTGTGTGGCAAACACAT
>JAFELO010000286.1:200396-205396 GCA_017140195.1 Eumaeus atala | reverse complement strand
CACCACCATATGTCAAACATAAATGCCTGACTAACAGCTAGTATAGAAGATACTCTAGGTATCTGTTGGAAGCTTCGCTCAAAGTACAAGTTGTGTATAAGTTGATCGAACTTTGGAAACATGGACAATCCGCTATTGAATATTTGCCATTAAATGACAAAGACTATAAAAATGGATGGTGTGTCTGTAGTATGAACACTACTTCAACTTAGGATCAATAGGTTACAATAAGAAAACTGTATGCATGTGTGACTGTACGTATTCTGTGACACGTGAGGTCCACGTGAACACCTAGTTAATAAACATCATGACTCGATCACAGTAGGAAGGGTAAAAAATAATTTGTGCACGTGTGCAATAACCAAGTGTGTCACGTGGCCGCCGACGGATGTTGGTGCAACTGGCCAATGACTGCGTTGCGAAACGGATTAATAATATGTGCACAAAAGTATTAACAGCTACGTCTTATAAGTCACGTTTCATCGAGATGTTTTTATTGCACGCGATCTTGGTTGTTGCAACTCACCAACGCTTGATCGCAATCGTTCGTTTTTCAATCGCAAACTAGACGTTTCACTCAGGAGATGTCTTCGACGTCCGCAACGTTTATGGGCTGCGTCTGTTATGGGTTGAGTGTTCCGGAACTTGCGTAGCAAAGGTTTTTTATAACAGCAAAGTAAACGATTCGCTCGTCTATCTATAACGCCAATATCCGCATCTCGCATTTATGAGATGAGCCTTCCGCCTTCTAACATTAGTGTATATTTGTTGTTTCAATAGGTTTTAAGTGATGGAAACGTACTTTCAACAACGGCCGCAAGTTTATATCTCGGTTATAATATCTGTGGGCCTGACATCGCTGACGTCATGTCTGCACTCTGGTACCGTAGTTCTGGCGTTTGTCTTTAGCAGTTTTATTCAGAATTATCTAAAAACATTTTGAACGTAACAAATTTGTAGCAAAACGTTGCTGTTATAAATTGATACACACAAATCGTTACGCCACTTCCATAAAAGTCTCTAACCGAGTTCTACATATAGTGGTCCTTACACGCCTGCCTTACCGCCTCCACATTCATAAGTCTCTTGATACAAACATGTCTGCTGCGAAGACTCTTGAACACAACCCGAGGTAAAATGAATTGATGTAAACATGCATGAATTCCTGCCAAAATTTATTATTGTATATTTCTTTTGTAATTATTAAAAGATAATGAGACATGTTTTATTCATAGCGCAGATAATGAACTGACCTCGTTGCTCTGATGGTTGCTTGACTGACTCAGAATAAGGACCTCAACGATGGAACGGACTCCATTGATGATGGCTTCGGCCTTAGGTCACGTAACGGTGCTGCTGTTCCTTTAAGTCATAATAGGTACTTATTAATCACTCCGTAAAGAGATTTATATAATGGTAATCCTATTTACATATACTAATCGCCATGTAATCCGTCGAAATAGTTTTATTGTATATACAAGCAGTGTTCTGCGGTTTCGCCCGAGTAACCCGCATATTTCATCATTTGTCCTTCCACCGTAAATCTAACCGAAGTGAAAAAGTGCCGGGCCCGTAGTCGCTGAGATTGATCCGTTCAACCAAACAAACTATTTTTTCAATACGGTAGTTTCTGATGTTAACGCGTACAAACAAACGAACAAGCAAACTCTCTTCATTTTCATATTTTTAGCATAGAAATATTGATTGTATGTTCAGAAATATAAATATATAATGAGTGAACAGGTGTCCTCATTAGTAGTTCTACAGGAGGGTCGTGTTGAGTCTCGCTGAATACGATTAACAAGGGTTTGTCTTGGCCTCCATTGAATAGCTTTTGTTTAACAATGAATGGAGAAGGTTTTGAACTCATGAATTATGATTATATTAGCGATCAGCACCGGCTTCGCCCATTAATATCATGGGCTGAATTACTACCGTAACATATTATACACTAAAATTACTACCGGTAACATGTTATACACTAAAATTACTACCGTAACATGTTATACACTAAAATTACTACCGTAACATGTTATACACTAAAATTACTACCGTAACATGTTATACACTAAAATTACTACCGTAACATGTTATACACTAAAATTACTACCGTAACATATTATACACTAAAATTACTACCGTAACATATTATACACTAAAACCTTCTTCGGGAATTAGTTGGTGGTTGATTTTGAGAAATCATACACAGACTGACAGTCTTGGGAGCTTTGCTTCTATAACATGTTTTTTTCTTTCATATGGTAGGGGGGCAAGCGAGCAATCGGAGTCTTTTACGACTACCGACGCATATGAACACATAATTACTATGCCGATGCCCAAAAGGGCCACCGACCGACCGAGGGCACGAAACGTGACACAGAAGATGTCACTTTACGGCGGTATTGTGTGAGCGAGAGATACCGGCCCGGTCGTGTCGGCCCAATTCCATTGCATAAGAGGATGTAGTGTCATGCACCATGCACGGCACTACCTCTGCCTAAGTAATGTATAGATTGATAAGCTTAAGATTTCACATTTTATTATAATCTGAATATTATTTTTATTATTAAATCACTAATTAAATGTTGTTTTCGTTTTACAGGTAAGAATAAGCAGAAACTTACGTACAGAGTATTGAGGGTAAGCAGTTATATAAGTATAAACAGACAGTGGCGGCTTTAGGCCCTGTCTAGTACTGCCCTTTTTTGAACTTTTCAAATTTTATCCAGGATTCTGAGAAACATTTTTCCTCGTAAAATCATTCCCGAGAGCACTAATTCCAAGAATCTTGGAAGTCATGCCGCCCTTCGCTCGGACCGTCATGTATATGGGGGGAAATCCACAACTATTTGTATACAGTTAGGTTTCGCGAGGAGTATTCTTGTTGGAAAAAACTCAATAATTTCGTGGATTCAATCATTTCTATTTCAATTACCGGTAAAAAGAATATATAAATGTACGTAATAAATTAACATATCACATTTTATATCCGACCTGAACTTGTGCTGTGGAAGCGAAGAGAAGCCCTATACAGCTTCATCGGATTGCTATGAGTGCTCGTCCTATGACGAGACTAGGTTAAGAGTCGTAAGAGAGACCGCCCCCTCTCCCGCTGATGGTAGAGATGCATCCCGATATGAGAGTGTTTGTAACGGCTAATTTAACAAGTATTATCATGGCTAGAGGGACCGAGAGGTCGCTCCTCCCCCGACTCTGACGTCAATATAAAAATTTATCTCTAAAATATTTGTAGATTGCAATGAATACACAAGGACCTAATCGAAATCCTGAAAGCTAAGAAACGCATATTTATCGTTATAGCAGAATCACCGATCATTTTCCTGTATAACAGGCATTATAAGCATATAGTGAAATCGTATAAAATGTAAACATCCAACGACAAGTGAACAAACCCGTTTCATATAATCGTAAGTGGTAGGACAACTATACCTTAATTGCAGTCAATAGTCATCCGTCTGATATGTCGGTCCTACAGGCGATCCGACGGTCGGACAAGCCCTACCAATTACATGCGCCTATTTATCTTTAGAAAGTTCTAGGACACAATTAATATTGGAGAAATGTAATTTGGACACACCGACGAAAGATAGAACACTTGTGTTATCAGAGAAAGTTTTTGGTTCTCCCTAAACTTGGAATACATGATAATGTCTCTGTGTTTGGGACTATGATTTAGATACATTATTACCACATTATAAACCTTTTAAACTATATCTTAGGTTTTAAAGACGCTGGAAAATGATGGTAATCGTGTGAGTGAGAATGGTATATTGTCCTGATTGTGTAATACACTTTACTACTGGTGATATGATGCATTTATTTAGAAGCTATTTAATGGACTATATATACGAGCTATATCTTGTGGCTTCGTCTGTAAATTAATCAAAAAGTTTTGAAATACAGAAAGATCTTAAGTCACGGCGTTTGTCCGCGATTGACACCGAAACTACCAACACGATTTTTATGAAATTTGACTTAAATGTGTAACTTCAAACTTAAAATATAGCACAAAGTTCCAGGCCCGCTTGTTTATTGTAAGTTTTGAATTTTCCTCAATTTGGATACTTCGATCGACTAGAGTATATTTGGTACCAAACAAAAGTGAGGAAAGGAGCCTTTAGACGGTTATCGACGTCATGCATGCGAAGAATTATTATACAGGCACGTAGCTTCCCTTTCTTCCAAAGGACCTGGTGGAATTTTTTCTATACACTCACAAACTCACTTTGTGGCAGCATCATGCAAGCGAGAGATCGCCCTGGACATGCTAATCCAATTCGACTGCATAGCATGTCATTGCCTTAACATTAGTAAGAACTAATGTTAAGGCAGCACTACGAAATATCTACCGCACAGGCATAATGTAGGTGTTTACTTGTCAACGATAATTACGTAGAGTAACGAAAATGAGCGGGGAATGCCGAGTTTTTGCGGCGATCTCCAAACATGCCGTCCAGCCGTATGTGGCGAGATGTGGTAACGCGAAGACGTAATTACGTCCATCAACCAACTGTCCCTAGTGATGAAATGTTCATAAAAATATTTATGTAACGCCGTGCTCTCCTTTGAATTGCGTATAATTGTAAATATAATGAGGATTACAAATTAACTGTCATTAGACCAGCAAACGCAAAAGCAGAGATATGCCAAGTGTTAATTTCGCATTCTGGCATATTTGAGCAATATCATAATGGACACTTAACATGTTCACATAATGTGATTATATCCAGACGTTTCTATTACTGGACGTGACTAAACAATTGTTGTAATTCTTTTCGATTTTGTAACGTGAGGCAGCGGTAAAACAAGTGTAACTTGTCTCAGATCTATAACTTGTATCAGCCTATTTAACTAGTGTTAGGGACCGACATAATAAATAACTTATGTACGATAATTACAAAAATACATTACAAGGGTACCAATAAAAGTAGCGTTTCTTGCGATTTGCGAGTAGCCGGTGGCCGATTGGGGGGGGGGGG
>JAFELO010000286.1:172160-200388 GCA_017140195.1 Eumaeus atala | reverse complement strand
GGGGGGGAGAAGGATGGTAACGCATCTCGTTTGCCCCGAAAAAAAACGATTATTCTTAAGGAGTAAGCCCTCGCGTGTTATCGAATACAATTCAAAACACGCGACTAGGGTACACATTTTTGACGATTGATTTCTATTCTATAACGTTTGTGATTGAAGATGTAGTGACATCGTAGCCACAGCGGGTGACTCGTTTAGCCACGTGATATTATTTCAGTTAATATGATATGGCGTAACCGAGGAAGCATGATTTGAATGTGCTCATAAGATCTGTTTACTGTCGATGGTTACATATCAAATGACTTTTGATTGACTCGTCTGCTTTTTCTTGTGACGTCAAGCTTCGGACTAACCATCGACAACTTCACAGTTCATCACCATTTCATTAAAGTGATACGTTATTTGGCCTATGGCGCTCCTTTAAGAAGCCACATACAGTGGATGTCTGCTGGCTGAAGATGAAGTGTCAGAAAAACGCTAAGGCTTTTTAAATGTCTCTTTGGTACGCTTTCTAGCCTAAACTCATTTATGGTATTTGAACTTCAATGTCAATATTATTTTTAGTTATAAAAAATAACAACTTTTTATCTTGTTAATAACATATCCTTTAAGGTAAATGCGACAATTTTGACCTCAACCAAAATATATTGTTGTTTATTTTAAAATTAATATCGAGGAAAGTAAATCGACATTTTAATTAAAGGTTCCCTTTATCTAAATGTCAACACACTCTTGCGTAATGTAAAAAGTCGTGGCGGCCTTTTACTCACAAAAGTGGGCTGAGAAGCTACCAAACTTGATCTTGTATATGGTAAGTCAGGTTCGGAAGTCAAAATCGAAAAATTAACATGCTGCAGTGAATCGAGATGACTGTTGCGTAAAGACCGTATTTAAAACTAACCAATTTTTAACTGTTTAAATTTTACGAAATATGATATTTTATAACGAAACGGTCTTTAAATTCACCTTCCTTTTTGTTGTCTGGCTGATGGACTTTTTACTGACGATGGATGCTCAGGAAATCCTATTATTAAAGTTATAAATGAATAAGTTTCCATGCATCTTTCAACAACTACGCCAGAACTACTAGATGAAATTTGTTGAAATTTGGCACAGATGCAAAGCGTGTACTTTTGTATATGCAGATATGCATATAATGAAATTACATCTTACATGTATGTTGCCCAAGCTTATTAGCTATACAACAAAAAAAGTCCAATTCAAATAGTCCACTACTTTCCGAAATTAGCATGTACAAACAGACAATTTTTTTCAACAATTTCTACTACTGTCTGACAGTCTAAAATAAAAATAATACTCACCCTATTGTTTTTATTTTCGGAAAAATATTTAATGTACAGACACTTCATTACTGTGTTATAGTCTCTGGATATCCTTACAGCGGTGGAATCGCGGGGCTCAGTCAGACACTTATAATTTATAAACAACATGTACCAGCACTACTAGTTTGCTTTGATACTGTACAAGATAGCCTAAATTATTGAGATTTGAAAAATGAAAGCTATTTCTCATATTTAAAACGAAATTAACAATTTATCTTTACAATTCGATACGAACTTGAACTTATTATAATTTCGCCTCGTGTTTATTAAGAAGTGAAAGTGATCTGTATTGATGTATTTTAATGACCATGAAGCGATTATGGAGATAGGTCAAATAAATGACACTAGTGCCTAGTCCAGGGCGGAGGCCGCGCGTCAGGAGCCCGTCCAGTGACGTAACCGTACAATAATTGATTACACCAATATTTTTGGTGCGTTAAATTATCATTGAGATTTAAAGTGTCCATTTATCAATCTCTTATTCGAATGCATACGGAGATAAACAGAGAGGATCTGGCTTATGTGTATTGCCCGTGAAATTAATGTTTTGTAATTGACTAATAATGTATTGGGCCATATTCAACGCAAGGTAGCCGGGCCAGAAATTTACACTCGCCATGATCGTCTCAAATAGATGGAAGATGTCTTATATTGTGTTACGCTTAGGTACATCATTTTTATGGTTCCGTAGGTTTTATGGTTCTGTGATGATATCACAGGACTGATAAGTCCACACAAGACTTAGCTTTTATACAGCATAGGGTACGAGTGAGCAATCGGAGCCATTTGGGACAACCAAATCAATTCCATTGCCATATCAAAATATCCCACCTAATGGATGTGGCAACATCTAAAAAACCACTTGAAATGCGACGGCGTAGTGCCGGCCCAATTCTGTTGCAATGCAGCATGGCATTTACCAAACCCTTCATGATTTGGTTAAGACATGGCTGGTGTTACATTGGCCATTCTTATTTAGATGAAATCATAGTTACCTGTACACTTTAGTCTATAAAAAGCTAATACGGTTAACCCACTGGTACATGATCGTCACATTTGAATGTACAACAAACAGGTTCAGATATCGAAGGTGTGAACGGAATACACATTAGAATTATTTATTTTTAAACATATCGGCAAAGTACCTTGTTCAAGATTACTTTTAATTCCGATCACGTAAACCGCCGAAATGATTGTATATATCCGTTGATAAAAGTGGAACCTTAACCTTTAATTGTTATGTCGATGGGCAAGGGCTTTTGAATACATTTTTTTTATATTATCGCTCAATGGTGAGGACCGCTTGCTTTTATCCACTGCATGCGCTGTACTGTATGGTACGGTTTAGATGGCCTCAGAGAGCCTTTCTAAAATGTGCGGACCATGGTGTTGCAGCATGTCACTTGCTTACGTGGTTAATGCGCTCAACGTATGGCGGAATCTCCTAACCGCGTCAATTTTTGAAATTGTCCTAAATTGGGAGATAGTATTATCATTTGTAGGTATTATGTACCCAGAGAAACCATTAAAGATTTGAACATCTGACCAGGCCGAATGGAATCAAAAAACCCTCTCTATGTTCCCCTTATAAGAAGATAGAGATATTTAAGGATTTTGGGGTTAAAGGTGAGAATGAGAACCTCATCCTATTGCCTTATACCGTTTATGGGGTCGAACTGTGATGCGGGAAAAACCTCTCTTTTGAAGCTTTCTAATAGCGGCTTTATTGGCACTCACAAAAGCACCACACCTTTTAGTAGGTACTCGGCTCTGCAAGTGTTGCAAGTCCCACGCGCCTTCGGACACCTAAGGCTGGTGACAGCGCGTAAATTTCTCCGCGACATCAAAAAAATATACATACCATTTAACGGCTGACGCCGTCACTAAAAGAGAGGAGAATATTTCACGTGTCTGCTGGAAGTCCACTTAAACACGATCCGCATATCGTGGTCAAGCGTAATCATGCAACTAATGACTACGATAAATCATCGACGCCACTGGATGTTTCGAGCTACCATCGCATGCCACTTGGATTTATTACTTAATTACCCTATTCAAAGTTATTCTAACGTCATAATCCTCGTTTACCTACGCTCTCGTCACTGGCATGGCGTGTATTGACCGAAATACTTAAATGATGTTTTTAAATGTCCAAACTAATATGGCCTTTGACCATGTCGGTTTGAATTACATGTGGTTTCAATCCCTTCTTATAATGCTCATATTCGTGTGTCGGTTCGTCATAAACGTGTCATAGCCGGTGGTGGCGTGAACAATCGATGGTACCGCAGCGGACACCAGAACCTCGCACGCATTACAAAAGCTCGTAGGCAAACGTTCTGCATGATGATCACGTGTATGAGCTTAAAGCTACTATCATTTTATTCTCCATTATATATGCGGCCTTATTTGTATTCAATACTTTCCTGTCGCATTCCTGTATTCAGTTTTGAGTTGGTAGTCAATATCACTAGTATTGTATTTTTATGGGTTTTAGAGGAGGTTCATACCATAGTCAATACGCGGTCATTCACATTTAAACGGAATGAAATTACACTACTTGTGGCTACTACTGAACAACTTCAGGCTACATGCCCCTGAACATAGACCGGTGAGGAGATATTCTGCTGCTAGTATATCCAATCTCCACTGAGATCAGTCAGTTTTGGCCGGCGTAATGTATACCGACGTAAACTGACTGTTACATACTCGTAGTTGTCGATTGATTTTTCGTGCGCTTTGCGAGTTTTGTGTGAACCACCAGTCCATTGGGGAGAGCTGACGGTATGAGGGCAACATCTCTGCAGAATTATCTTGAGTTAATTCCTATACTAGCTTCAACCTGGGATTCACCCGCATAATGTGCTATTGTGCTATGGCAAATATGAGTGGATCCATTTTGTCGCAGCGTGGTGGTTTTTCGGTGTTAGATAGCCTATTTACCTAGAATATATATAACCATTCTCGCTAAATGGGCTGCATGGCCGGCACGACCGGGAAGGTATCTCTCGCTCAAATGATAGCGGCGTAAAGTGACAGCTATGCTGTTGCGTTTCTTGCGGTTTAAGCCGTTGGATCATTGTATTGGACGAGGAAGGGAGGGCAACGCAGTGTCTGGGTGTCGGTAGTCGTCAAAAGGATTATATTTCTCGTTTGCCCCTTATACTATAAGAAATAAAAAATCCAACATCGAAAGAATTTCCAAGATCAGCGCGTTCTGTCATAAAAACTCTTCAGCTTTATAGCATTGGCATACAGAAGTTTGCGTCATGTATTTAGATGGTCATGCAAACACGTCTGTTGATAATGACTGTGGAGTCATCAGTAGTATCGTAGTCTAAATACAAATAATCTACACTCAATTTGGGCCACCTAGATGTTAAAACAAAACACATTTTTTATCAACAGTGAACTACATTGCGTTACAAAAAAAGTAACAATAGGGTTACCAGTTCGATTTGACGGTTATTATTATATTGGCACACCGTGACTCGCACAAACATAATGGATACAAGACATTGTTTTTTTTTTAAATACCAAAACAATCAGTAATTGAAACAATATTGAGTATCGATACTGATGACTTCAATGTCGGTATGATTATCCTTAGAGAGAAAGTATGGTATTTGACTGCACGAGAGGTACAAATTGGAGAATATTCAAGGAATATTTAGAATGCCCATTGGAGGGGCCGTAATACTTTTATTGGAGGTGTTGTATGTGAACTGCAGTGGCTATACCATACACTGCAAAAAGAAAGTGTTTTGTTTTGTATGTCATTGCGATGATAAGTTCCGAATATAAACTACGGAATGTCGTTTTTTTTTTCTTTATAGAATAGGAGAGCAAACGAGCAAAACGTCGGAGCTTATTTTACGAATACCGACGCCCATGAAAATCCACATAATTACTTTGCCGATGCGTAGATCTTCCCCCCCCCCCAATGGGCCACTGGCCACTCACAAACCGCACGAAACGTGACACTGAAAATATCACTTTACGGCGGTATCTAGTCAGCGAGAGGTACATCGGCGGTCGTGCCGGCACAATTCGGTTGCATAGGAGGATGTAGTGTCATGCACTATGCAGCACGACACTACCTCTTAAATATGCAGAGCACGTACTGGATAAATAGTACCTGCTATTTTTTTATGCAGTCGCTTCATCCCATACCGTCAATGGGTCACCAAATACTCACCAATTGCCGCGTTTCGTGTAGTTTGTGGCTAGCCGGCGGCCTATTGGAGGGGATGAGGGAGCAGGGAAACACATCTGCTTGACAATAATGCGAATATGTTAGGATGCCGGTAGTCACCGTGCCGTAAATGTTTTACCACCTAACTTATTCTATTCGTTTAGTATATTATATATAATATATAGCTTTCCTTGATAAGTGGTCTATCTAACACTCAAATTGTCTTTCAGATCGGTTCAGTAGTTGATTATACACGCGCGTTTTCTCAAAAGCTCTTCAGCTTCATAACATTAGTATAAAAATGAACTTAAATGATACATACTAGTATGAAGGTTAAGATAAATAAAACTATGAATTATAGAGGTACGTAGACGTAATTGTAAGTGTTCATTAGCTAATGTTATGACAATTTTACAAAAAAGATTAGTTTTTGTAAAGATATTCTCAAATGGGGCTTCATTTTACTTCTCTCGTAACAGGGAAGCGGAAAATAAAAAACGACATACATTTTATTAAAACGAATTTACTTTCCTTTATTATACAAAGTAATAATTGTTTTCTATTTTTTTTTTGTGCCTAAATCCTTGTAAGAAATTAAAATAAGAATATAAAGTAACTGGCAAATCTACAGATATACATTACAGGTATTTGAGCTAGAGGTTGCGTGCAGCCGTTACGCAGCTGATAATGCATTCCAGCAGCGGAGCAGGATTCACATAATAGGCTAATAATGGAAAATTGGATAAATCTCGTAGATACCGTTCGTGGGACCTACAGACAGATTCTCGGAATGTTCGGTTTAAATATGAACACGAAATGTGTGTTACGGGTGCTAAAGCGAATGTAGCAAGAAAACTATAGATTTACACAATCTAGATTTTTTTGCTATATTTTACACGATAATTTTTCCTACTTTTGTTAATATATTTAAAGTTACTTGAATATGGTATTTAAAAATAACCAATCGTAACGTTAATAATTATAGGAAAGGCTTTCATCATCGTCATTATCAGCCCTTATCGGTCCACTGCTGGACATAGACCTCTCTCAATGTACGCCAAGACGAGCCCGGGTTCGAATCCGTAAGACGTGAGCTTAGATAAAAGTAGAAGTAATAAATCGCGATCTTAGAGAGCTCTAAAAGTAAAAATTAAAGTATTATCACGGCTTCTAGCCGATTTGAAGGGCAAATCGACCCCACCCGTCAGAGGGTGGGGGAGGAGACCGGCCTCCTCTGACAAGCCAAACCGAAAGACGAGCTCAACTTTTCTTAAACACGTCCCGTAACATTAAACGGCATCGTGCGCGCGCCGTCCCACTAGCGTGGGACCGCGCGCGCGACTAGGGGGACCGCTCCCCCTTTTCGCAAAAATAACCAAGATAGGGTAATGTCCACTAAAATTCCGGTTTGCTTTTTCCCATCAGCGGGAAAGGAGGGTGGTCTGTCCCCCTATCGTCTACCTATAACCAGAAGACAAAAAGTCTTCCGTAATCAGTCGAACTGTTAGGGCTGGACAATTGCCGCCAATCAGTAGTAGGTCCCTCCGAAAAAAAAAAGAAAAAAAAAACGCCAAGACGACCGATCTCCAAGAAAGGATTTGATTTATAAAATTTAATATTCAAATTATGTAAAAGTTACAAAACAATTTAGATGCATGTTTTGATTAATTTTGGATATGAATGTTATAAGAGGTATTGCCATGCTGCATTGCAGCGGAATTGGGCCCGCACGACCGCAGACCTATCGCTCACTTTAGGCCGTCGCAAGGTGACATCTACGGCACCGCGTTTCGTGCGAAGAGCGGGCGACGCATCGGCATAGTAATTATGGTGATGTTCATGGGCGTCGGTAGTCTAAGACGGGCTCCGATTGCTCGTTTGGCCCCCTATACTATAAAAAAATGTTAGATGTGTAGTGCCATGTTCTTCTCTCTTATCTTCTTACCAACGTAATGTATTTTATGAGTTTGCTCTGGCCCACATTACAGTCAATTATTTTCACTAATAACCTTTACCCAATCCTTGTTGTAATTTTACATTCTATTACACGGCGTTAAAATATTTTCGCGGAAATTTTCGTGATGATGACGTTTCTCAACTATCGTGACAACTGAGATTTCACACTTTAATTTCATTATATTTCGCTGTAAGTCAGTCTTGTTGAAATATTAAATTTTAAATGTTCGCGTTCCACATTCAAATTGTAAAAAATATAAAATAAAATACTTTCTTCTTTATGGTTTCCTTGCGACTTGCATGTTTTTGTTTATGATCTCTCTTCTGGGGGTCAAAGTTTTGAGTTACAGTCTTTTTCAGCGGCGGCCAGGAAATATATCGAAGCCGAGATAACAAAGCAACTGATCCGAACTGTCTAGGGTTAGAAAGACTCCAATAAAACGTATAAGAAGATTTTAAGGATCAAAATGGTCTGCGTCTAATCCTACCAATGTGAGAAATGAGAATAGGAACAAAGAGAAAACATTTTGTGAAATACCTTATAAGCAAAAAGAAACTAAGTTGAAGAAGTACTAAATTATACTGACTTAATCTTTATGGTGTTTATGTAGGCTTTAAATAAAGATAAAGCACTAAAATGGTAACTTGTTCGTATGTCGTATTTTTAGTAGATAGATGTGTGACCCTCCTTTCCTCCGCACCTCCAATGGACCACCGCAAAGGTCTCTTAAACCGCACGAAACACGACAGAATAGCAATCACTATTAAGGCGATATCATATGAGCGAGGGGTGAGCCGACGACCTGGGTCCTGGCCCAATTCGGCTGCAACGCAATGCTTTTAGCTGAGAGTGAGAGTTTTTATTGGAGTTATTCCTCTACAAATAGGAAGCAAGCTACAAAATACAATAAATTAGCATGACCAGTCACTTGTGGATTCAGCGCGTTTTGTCCGCACCACTCGTTTGGTTATGACACATGTACCACTGCTTATATGTGATAATATATGCGCTTCGGCATTTATAACGGGCAATCATTCAAATTGACATTGCCAACGTTGTTAGAATATAATTTAACATGTGTCGATACTTCTTTTATAATTTTTTTTTGGAGTTATAGTACTTTTAGCATGTTAGGGAAAAATTGTTGGATCTCATTTTTATTTTTGACCCGTCCGCTCACCCATTAGAGGGGAGGAGGAAAGGACGGCGCCTCTGCGTGCAATTATGCGTCGGTCACAAGACACCCGACTACTCGTTTCATTCCCTATAGTATGAAGAAAGGATGATGATACGAGCCTCAAACGATATAAAGACGAACGAAAGCCTCTGCCAAGTTGGTTGAACGTAGCAAAAGTTCCTGCATATATTGGGTTGTTAATAAAAGGCATCCTTTTAATAACAAGCCAAGATGTAAAAGACTTGATTTATGTAAAACTTACAAACAGTATAGGTAAAACTTACAAACAGTATAGGTAAAACTTACAAACAGTATAGGTAAAACCTAAAAAAACTACATTAAATGTAGGTACTAAGATCACTTAATGCATAACTTTATATTTCCACATAAGACGTTAAAGAGACGAAAGTGGATCACAAAGTAGCTTCACGCCTATTCTCTCTGAAGAGTTAGGCAGTAGATGTACTAGCACATCAACGATTAGCCAAGGTACTGAGGCCCGTGATGTTACAGGTGGCAAGCCTATGACCACTACAGGCATGTTCCAATCCCAGACAATGTAATGCATGCTGAGAATATTTTGAAAAAGATTTTAATAATAGTTGACCGCTTAATTGATAAACCCAGGACCCCACGCGGCTAACGGTCTGCTCAGGCGACACCCGCTCCGTTACAACACAGAGGCGATGGATATAATATTCAATGGATCACAAATCCATCCAATATTGTAATTGTTGCTTCTCAGTTCTGTGATCACAATAGACAACTTGATACTATTCACGTCATTATACACGTAATGAACACCCACACATACGCATAGATATTATTACATCAAGTTGATCGAGCGTGTTCACCAAGTATCAAGACGATGTTTACACTCAGTAGCTGTCCGATCAACACAATCGAATTTGATACCGTAATTAAAAACTCAAGTATCAATAACGAGTTCTTTGGACAGTTGTGGTAATATCTGCGGTCGAAAATTAAATTAGCATCGATACACTATGATATAACAATTGAACTAGTTCTCGGTCGAATTTGGTAAACGGTAATTCGGGTCACGACACTTTCGGAGAGCTATGGCAATTAGCAACTGGATTGCAACCTACATAGACGTTTAAGATGTTTTTGGTATTTCTTTTTAATTATTCATAGAGTATAGAGAATGTTGAATAGTCATCGATAAAAAAATTAAAAGAAAAACTAGTTTCGCCAATATTTAGGACAACAGCCAATTAAAATAAAATAAAATAAATGACCCTGTTTATTTTCTTTTATAGTATGAACTCCAGCCCCTTTGGTATCTACCGAGGTTATGTAGATGCTGTAGCCCCTCCTTCGCCTTTAATGGGCCACTGGAAGGATACACCTCCACGAAACGGTACGGTGATATCACATGTGCGAGAGCTACAATCTGACTACTACTAAACCTATCTACTTCTTCGGGCCTGCCTTTAACCCCCGGAAGAACACTGGTAGATATATGTGAATAAAAAAGTGGGTATCTTCGGATAGTTTCTAGGACATTTTTCATATGATCATATCTTAGGATATTTTTCTTTTACAGATAATATACTCATGCCTGTATCCCAAGAGGTTAAAGTAGTGAGACACAAATTTAATTGCCAGTACTTTTTAGTGTCACTTTACTTTAACCCCCTCACACAGGCTTGATTATCTATCTGTAAAGGAAACATTTTTAGGTTGCACGTCAAATATTATTGCTTTAACTTGACGTTTCTCGTTTAATAAATCATTACGCGCTTAATAAATCCTTTCAATAACACCTTTAATTTATTTACAATTCCGATCAATATTAAAAATACGTTCGCCGTAAGGCAATAAATAATTAAAACATAAATCTTGAATGAATTTAGAAAAAAAACTTGCAACATAATGTATTTACGTGTTAAACCTGTACTGACACAGAGTTATGTTCTTACACTTCTTTTCAAAAGTTAAGGCCTTAGTCAAGGTTACAAATCAATAATAACGACGGACATAATCTAGACCAGGTGTTCACAACCTTTTGGGTTTCGTGGCGCACTTATAGGTTGAGAGTGTACTTGCGACACGCCTACAAGAAATACAATAGTACAGCCGGCGCCCGTATCCACAGAAAATATTGACACTATAAATATTACACTCGAAATACAAAGAATTTGGCTGATTTTATAAGGCCAAATTAATTGAAACGATGTGTTAGTTTTACTTTTATTTCCAATGGAAGGTCTGTGATGCCCCTGCCTATTGTATGTGGCTCCCTGTGGCTCCGCAGGCCACAGTGCACAGGTTGGGAACCCCTGTTCTGACGAGTGTAATAGCTACTATATGAAACTATTTGATAATAAATAATAAAGCTTATTCCAGTTAGCATATAAAATGCACGTTGAAAACATGGATTACTGCATATTTATGAGGTATTACATAAAAAAAAGTTATCCAACGAGAACGGCTTGTGTGCTTGATTATGTGTGACGAAATGTGTGGGAAGTTTCGTCACATATGCTTCGGTTACACAAATTATGCAAATTATCTTCAAAATACATTAATTATTATATCGTTGATGTGGGTTCTGTTTTCCTACTAGTGATGGGCAGATGAGCTTGCCTAATGGTGAGATATCCGCCGCCCACTGTGCTACACACAGCTTCGTGCATGCAAATTGCACTACTCTGATCGCCGTAGTAAATGGATAGATGATACATATCGGAGAATTAAAAATATGTGGTAAGGCTAGGATACTTGTAGTACGAGTGTTAATGTTACATTGCAGCCGAACTGGGCGGGGAAAGGTACTTCTCGCTCAAATGGTACATCCTTGAAAGTGATGGGTCTGCTGCCGCGTTTAGTGCAGCCATTGCGCAGGATACGGTAAAAGAGCATTACGGTTTTGTACCACTCGTTACTCGTTTGTACCACTTTACTAAAAAATACATCAACGCCCCAAAAACTGTGTACTGGCAGAATGATCGCATGAACGCTAACAATTGGCTATATCTTACTTCTATTGGCTATAACATTATCAATGTGAATAAAAGATCCCATTAGCTGTCTGCTGGATCAGCAGTCCATGTGTGTTGCGGTCAAAGTCATGTGAAGACTAGAAAGTCAAGTGACATTTACTGCAACAGTACAACTTGTAGACGTGTATTTCTTTTAAAAAAAAAAACAAATGTATTATTTTTTTTTTATGGAAATTTGATCCATGATGTTAATTATGATTGGATCAATTATATACGGATTATAAATATTTTTATACCCTATAACGCTAGAACATCTTAAGTATAGCTTAGTATTTTAGTATTCTCTTAATTAAAGACTACTTTTATAATTTGATATTTCGTTATATCTTATTCGCTTTGTTCAACATTTACGTTATGTACTGATTTTTAAATCTTTCATTAAGAAATTGGGTTCTGCGTTAATTAAGATTCAAGTTATGTCAATCACGTCATGAAAAAATATAAATGCAATCAATAATCGGGTAAGGCTATTAAAAACTTAACTTAATTATTGTTTTAGTATTGTACTAAGCAAATTATTGTCTTGGCAAAGCAAAGGTAATGTTATTAAGGTTTTTGTAACCCAGAGCAAAAACATTAAGGCAGACTGCCGGTTAATGGTGCCTTCTAAATAATATATTTAGGCTGAAGACTTTGTTAGTTTTAACGCGCTAATCTTAGGCACTACAGACCGGGTTCGAAAAACCTTATGTGTGCGAACTACGTTCATGAGGAAGACTATAGGCTATATATTATGGTCCTAGCTGGTGTCTTACAACGTTGATAAATAACATACTTAACGATAGTGTTAATAAGAATAGCTGTATAACGGTAGTAAAAAAGTATAGTAAACACTTCTAATGACCGTTTTCTATATTATATCTATGCATGCATTTTGGTTATCGAAGATTCGATTATCACATATTTCTCGTGGAACACATGTTCAATCCCATCACCGATAATGAAATGCATGAATGATAGAATATAGAAAACTGACGTCACTCAACGCAATCAAAAGTTACACCAGTTCAGTACAATTATGTAATATGTTTGCAGGCGGCAAATATAAGTTTGTCAACCTGTGTGAGTTGATTTCCTCGTACCTCGTATTGGCCTAGTCCGTTGAGCTGTTATGGCAAATGCATTGACTTCAAAAAAGCTCTCGTTGACGCAGGCAGCTCTGTAGGCGAGTCCGCCCCGCACTTGGTCAGTTTTATTTTATTTTTAAATCTTGCTTTCACAGTTACCGGCGATGATTTATATCGTTATTTTGAGATTTCTCGTTTACGGCAAACGAGCCACGTGAGATGAGTGTAATCAGTGACAAGTGCCAGGTGGACGTGTGATTCTACACACGTCTTATTGACATATACCGTATGGCTTACGTCATTGATAATAATTTGAATCGATAACAGAGGGGAGATTCTCTAGCCAGCTCTCGGATTACGTAGAGATCAGTAGAGTCTTGCCGCTGTGCACCTTCTGTCGCATTTATCACGGTGTTTTTTCACGACCGGCTGGCGCAGTGGCAGCTCGAGCCCGTACATGTCGCGCCATGTGTATGTATGTCTGATATTAAATATATGATCACAATAATCAGCCCTTATCGGTCCACTGCTGGACATAGGCCCCTTTCAGCGAACGCCCAGACGGCTGATCTCCTGCCACTCGCATCTATCCCGGACCAGCAACTGTACGGAGATCGTCTTCCCACCTGGTGAACGGTCGACCGACATTTCGTTTTTCTAAACGCGGCCTCCCCTCCAGAATCTTAGTGGCCCATCTGCCATCTGATCTTCGGGGTATGTGACCACCAGCCCATAAATATGTAACATTTCTTAAATTTATAAAAATACTCAATGTATAAGTATATATTTTCGTTGTCTAGTATCTGTAAAACAATAATAGGCTTCCCAGTGCTGAGCACACGGCTAGGCTAAAGTGGCGTGACAAGTCCACAGATACTATCATTAATATTGTTGTCGGACTAATATGTAGCATTTTTGAATGAGATACCTCCTTACTCATGTGGGCCCAATTCGGCTGCAATGCTTACTATAAATTATAAAGCTGTTGTGTTAAAGTATGAATAATCTTTTTCTCCAATTATTAAATTACACGTATTTAAACACTAAAGGTTAAGTAAGGAATTGGATACTTATATCGAGCAGAGATCGAACTACGATCCCAATCATAAAAAAATAAAATCTTTTCGTAAAAAAATATTTAAATGTCAAACTATCGCGTTTGACAGTTGACACTTATTGTATGTATAAAACGTGTGTTACACAAGTGAGTGCATGCGTGTTGTAGTGTGTATAATTTTATTTCATTAAAATAAAAAATCGAATGCATGTTATATTAAAATGTTAGCTTTCCGCGCATATTCACCACTTAATCTTTAAATATACCAAATTTGAAATTCTCCGCCATACGCGCCACTTGAAAAGAAAATGAGATTTTTTTTCCTCACGTCTTTATGTACCTACCTATACATTTTTTTAATTGATAGAACTTAATAGAATCTAACCATCCGTGAGATTAAAAATCATCTTGACGAGCGGACATACTAACATATTAACAAATAAATCATATTAAGGTTTTTTAAAAGGTGACTGCGAATATGATTTTATTGTTGGTAACTATTTATTTATTTAGTAGCCGGTCCGGGGTGGATGCGAGAAGCAGGAGATCGGTCGTCTTGGCGTTCATTGAGAGAGGCCTATGTCCAACAATGATGTTGGTAAGTAGATTTTCTTATGGTACATACATGGTATATGGCTATTTGCATTGTCCTCCTCTTCACCTCCCCCCCCCTCCCTCCAAAGGATTTAATATTATTATTAAAGTTTAAGTAATTGATTAATAGTAATTTCTTCTATATTTGCCATCTCTACAGATAGACAACTAATCAGTACCAATTATAATTCATATTATATCAACTCAATATTGTAGCAAATCAAATTCAATTTTCATCATACAATTTACAATGCAGGATTTTTTTCGGTATCACCACTAGGCTAGACATCCTTCTTTTTGGTACCTGCATCTACTTCAGATTTATAAGGAGACAGGCAAACAAAAAAACAAAATGATTTTTCAGTAAATTTTGGTCCTCAGTGATATGATACAAGAACTCTTTATTGAAATGCATAAAAATGAGGTCAATAATGTTAAGAGTCAAGGAGGTTATCCTTATCATTTTACGGATGAATTCGTATGGAATATTTCGCAAAATATTTTATCTCCAAATGTTACGTCGACAAAATAATGCGACACAAGTTTTGTTACGAGATATGATAAAAAGATGGTGGTTAGTAACTACAGCGGCCCATAGACATCCACGTTACTGTCATGCATATGCGTTGCCCTCCTTTCCTTCTCCATTAATGGGCCAACGGTTACTCACAAACTACACGAAACGCTACAGCATACCGGTCATTTTACTCCCATGGGGAATATCATCTGAGCGAGAGGTACCACTCCGGTCGTTCCGGCCCAGTTCGGCTGTAAGGCATGCCATTACCTCATACAAAAGACACAAGTGTTTAAAATTTAAAAATAAACTGTAATTACATTACAATTCATCTCGATCTAGTTCTCAACGAGTTTGGATCTTCCAGACATTCGCAGGTGCGTTGCTGTATTTAGTATAACAGAAACAACATGTTTGTATTTATAGATCGCACAATTATTATCTCGCATTGTTCCAGCTGTATGTGTTTAAGAAAGTTTCAATGCAATTCTATTATTGTTATCTGGTATTGTAGTAACCAATACATACTTCATATTTTAGGATATTGTCCTGTTCATGAAAGTATTTTTTTTCTAATACACGCGACTAATATTGTGAACATTGTAATGATTCATGCAGGAGACAATAGAAGGTGTGAGTTGTCGCCATAGAGATAATAAAAGTAGAGAAGGGTCTGCTAAAACGTGTCCGTCTGAACCGAAAGAGAAAGTATATGTGGTTTACTATCTTTCTTTTTTCAGTTGTTTCTCTCTGTGCAATACGCATGCTAGATTAGATAGACAAAGATAATATAATGTTTTACATCTGTCTTCTTTATCAGTTAATGTTATGTCATGTCAAATTTGTATTGTATACTCTACGTACGTTAACTTCTACGTCAATTGAAAAATGCATGTTATCTTATATGGCAACCCGGGCATACTATGGCATCGATTATATATTGGCGGAATAAATATGGCGTCACAATACTGTGGTCATAATGTGTAGAAGGCCTTAGCTTGCGCGTGTCCCGAACCACCCACAAAGCTCTGTCATGTCTACTCACGAGACATTCGATTATACCTCGATAATCCTACATTTTACGCCACGTATACATTACAAGAATGACTTGTGACGATTTTCACTTGTCGAAGGCCAATTGATCTGATCGGATAAGTACTTCCAAGAAGTTGGACACCCGCCGTATCAGACCTAGTGTGGTCTGGTTACGACCTTCTACTTGTAATCACTTTCAATTATTCTTATTGTTCCATCTGATTTTATTGCAACCTCAGCTTTTGTTATTAAATTTTACCACGTTCCACTTAAGAGCCGTGGTGTAACGCGGTTTGTAGTAAATAATTTTAATTAAAACTCCCTTTAACCTTTAAAATGTGTTTATTTTACGTTCGACGCCACAGTGTAAAGCAATTGTAATGGATATTTTAAGTGTTCAAAACGGGGCGATGAAAAATAAAAATGGAGTAGTTGTTAATAGTATAAAATGCAGTTAAAAAACTTTCCCGTAATTTAAAATAGACGAGGAGTGTATGCAAAGTGTCCATGTGTCCCGTTTGAAACGGGACTGTCCTCCTTTCAGTACACGGAGTACTGGAAAGTCACACGGGAAAGTTTTAGTATACCAGTATGCCCCGTTTTTTTAATATAGTGGGCGCAGAAAAGAAAGAAGTAGTGTCATTATTAAAATGTCAGTATGAAGAATTTGATTTATATTTATAACTACTAACCCTTAAAAGTGTGAAAATTTTCATTTAAACTATACTATTTTGATGTTGCTAAGTGAAACTAAACTTTTCAAATATCTAATCTGATTCCACAACGTAAATGGGATGGTGTGCCTTTTTTGGGCTAATAAGTGGTCACTAAGTATATGCGCAGGCGCAACTGCGCGTGCATCGGACGCACCACGCTGGCCGCTCAGTCCTGATCGGGCGGCGCACGCGATTGCACGGCTGGGTCCTTCGATTTTCTAATTATAGTGTAAACAAGGGTCAAACGTGACCCGCGGCTCGTGATGTTTTCGTGCTAGTGCGTTATTATCGAATTATTTACGCGCTTTATTACACATCATGCATGTAAGTTTTATTATTAACGATAATAATTAATATTTAAGATTAAACTTTATGCATACTTTTAACAAGCGTATACACTTGTATAAAAAAAAACGTACGATTGGAATACCCTGTAGAGAAATAATATGTTAATAGGTTAATTAATTATATGATTGTTGATAAAAATGTATCTTTGATTGTAAAAATTTGTATTATATTGAGATATATAGTACAGAGGTATAAGGCTCCTTTTTTTTGTTGACGCAAGGAAACGCATTTACGCGCCTTCACCAGCCCTGGGTGGGGTGCAGTGGTGTGTGGTATTTACGGCACATTATAGTACCGAATACCCACAAAAACCACCGCGAGTGCCATCAGTGCCGCCCCTGGTGCCCCGGAACATCAATCATCAGGGAATCTCTACGGCTAGTCAGGCCCCTAAGGATCCAACTCCACCTCCACAGGCGGGGTTGCCCAGCACTATAGGACAACCCCACCGACCTTGGGACAGTGCAATGGGGTGAGGTACTCATCCTCGCCCCTTGCCCCGTGCACAAATGCGCCATCTCCTGTTGCTCTTAGGTCCCCTCTTCTTATAAGAGGGGTACCGAGAGCGATTCCTCCTCCTGATCTTTAAGCCACCTCTTCTTATGAGAGGGGTGCAAAGATCCCCCTTGGTTCACTTGGCTTCGCCTGTGTTTACCCCAGGTGCCTTATTTATTCACGTAAATCAGCATTACATATGTTCACGTTTCAAACTAAAATTATTTAGCATTTACACATGCTGGGATAGTTGTAGTAGTGGATAAATAAAGACAAAATGAGAAATCGATATCATTCAACCCTTAATCTGATTGGTGGACACACCATACCAAATATCCAACAGAATTTATTAAATTTGTTATTCTTAATTTACCAGTCATTTATATATTATAACAATTAAAAATTGAATTAAACTATTTTGTTTAATTCTGCAAATTAAATTGATCCCAATTGTTGAATTATAATAATAATTTTCGGCTAAATTCGTGTTCGTTTCAAATCACATTCGACCCTTATAACAGTGATCAATTGCAACCAATTATGATCCTATAAAATTCATATTACCAGGGTATCAGAGTCATCCAGGTGTGTTTGTATAAGTCGGAGCTTAATTACACCCTATTGTGTCAGGTGTCGAGCGGACGAGGATTCAGGTTTCCTCGCTCAGCACATTAAGATGCAAATGCCATTACATATGCTGTTGCAACCTTACCCGTACGATTATCACGTATCTACTCAAATGGTAGGCATCCGAGAATGCTAAATAGCACAGGGTGTGGTCTTCGTTCAACGAAATATACAGCGTCGCTACTTATGCTAAACATTTAAGTGTATATTATTGAATAGTTATGTCTATACCGATTTATAATCATTGTTCCTCGCTTTTTAGAACTTTTCTCGAAATTGTGTGTAATTGGAGGGTTTATAAAGTGATTTGGACTTCTTCTTTACGTATTGCTTTTTTTACAATTGTAAATAAAACGTAAGTCTTTACACGCCTAACCAATCATTTCAATATGATGAAAAGTAGGTAATTTTATAACAACCTCATTTCTACCCGTTTCTAACATTTAAACACCAACAAATTACTTAATGAATGGGCCAATAGCGTCGGAATGGGATAGGTAATTATGAGGCATTATGAGGGCCCTGCATGTTGTACGATTTTTTTATCTGTACCAACAGTTACATAATGTGGGTCAAATATTTTGTTCGTAATGATTGTGATTTAATTATACTCAAGTGAAACGGAAAGTGTTTTGATGCTGGTTGGTTACGGGTTTATAGAGAGAATTACAGTATGTTGGGAATGAATAGAATTTAGGAAGAGTAAGAGGTGAGAATTATCTATAGAAGGAGAAAAGCCAGTAATTAGATCTAAGTAAAAATTATATGTTGTCACTGTATATAATTTTTACTTAGATTATTATTTTGCTTTGCTTATTGTTTTGCTCGATGATATTGTTAATCAAATTTCAACGACAATTTAACCGCGGGTGCTTTGTCTCAGCAATTTTGCTGATATGGTGAAATCTTAATTATTTTTCATAATTTGAAAAGTAATTTGAATAACATTAACTCGACTTTCAGTTCCAGCATGCCTTGCGGACACTGTTTTGCCTACTCCAGGCTATATTCCTTGACATAAGACGTACCTCACGATGATGGAAGTCTCAAGTGTTAAGGTCGAGCCGCTACCGAACCTTGCAATATATAATATAATAGATTATTTTTTTAATGACCGTTCTATAGTGATGGAAGTGTCCAGTGCAGCTTTATCGGTTACTAAGACACGTCGGGTGACGGTCTAGATTGTGATCGATAGGGGGACAGACCCTCCTTCCTTTCGCGCAGATGGGAAGGATGCTTCCCTATAGTTGTTTAAGATTCACCAAAATAACTATTGTTATCTTTTCGACGGGACCGGACCCCCTCAACCCCCTCTGTAACTAGGGGGCATGCCTTATCGTGATGACTGGAAGAAATGGCTAAGATATCATGACTGGGGAGAGCAGAACAATAGAGAGGCCGGTACAGCGCGCGACATAAAAATGTTATCGTAAATAAATTATCTCTTCTAATAGTAAAGACGTTTTACAATGAAATCGAGCGGTAAAATAGGTTACAGAACAATAACATTCGTAAATCCCCCACTTGACCTTTGTCGTGGCATTTTATTGTTTCGTAGATCATAAAAAGGACATAAAACAAACAAATACAATATGATACCGAGCCGTAAACATCCTAAATTTGAGTCGACGTTAAATGCACTCAAGAAATAAACAATAAAAACATAATTTACTGGTATGTTGCCTTGCACGCCATGGCCCGTGGGGTGTCGCCGTTAGTCTATTATCATATATAAGATATTGATATTTAGTTTCTATATTTACACATGAGAATCCGAATAGTTATAATGTATCTGTGTATTCCGTTTTGTAATCACTACTGTGTACTGTGTATTTGTCTAGCAAATATCTTATTTCTTTATACTATTTAAGTCGGAGGTTTGTGTCTTGTTTGGTCGCCATGATCTCGAAAACAACCTCGAGTATTAGACAAAAACATCTCGATTTTAAAAGCCCCCATTCTGTAGGAAGATTATAGGTTTAACGTCACGCTACGAACCTACGAGGAGAAAAAACAAACCTGCATGTCTCTGTCCAACTACTGTAGATGTTATCTACTCAAAATAAATATAACCTACTCAGGCGTTCTAGGAGGTCATTAAGTATTTATCGAAAAGTAGATTTTGCTTCCGACTTCATACGCTTGAAATTCAGGCATAAATAATCGTATTACACATTGTTTTAACGCTTTAATTTAGACCTACAGCAGTACAATTTGGAGAACCTTACCAATTTCGTTCAGCTGTTTATGCTGATATCTGTACAATATAAGGGATATGGAGGGATAAAGATTATGAAACGAATCATATTCCATTTTATTGGTCCTATAAACACTTCTCATACATTTTATTAAGATCTCTCTCTGTTCATAGGTATGTTATAAATCAGGTACATTTTTATTACATGTGTAGACAGGATACACGTAGTAACGTATTGATATTCATACGTAGTCAGAGGATTTGTATGTTAATTATTAATTATTATATCGTTTATTAAACAAGGATAGGAAATTATACGACTTACAAGTCATCGCCGACTTCTTATAGCGTCATAAATATTTTTGTTAATCGTTAAGACAAGGACTTAATACTAGTAGAGCCTTAGTAGCAGGATACGATATCCTTCAGAATTAATTATTTATTATTTACGACTGGTGTTGTGTCGTGTGTCTGCATTTTTTTAAGGTAGTTTGTGTTACTTTAGTGTGTCTTTTAACATTTACGTTACTCTCGCCTATTGAAAATATTGATGGGTGCCTTTTTTGATACAATCATCTCAGAAGTAAAGCTTAGTAAGAGGTGGTGTCATTGTTGCGTACCAGACAAATTGGACCGGCACCATCGGGGAGATATTCGGTAGCTCATTGTAGGAGAGGAGGAAAGGAGGGTTAATGCATCTATGCATATGTGTATGTAATGCGACAGTAATATTTTAATTAATAAATAGGATGTCTATGGGCGCCGTTTATCTTCAAAAGGTGCTAGTGGGACGCTGAATACACATTACCTGCACGAAGCGTGACAACTGCCCGGTCTTTATGAGTATATGGGCTTCGCAGGGTTGGATCATCCCGACTGACACGTCTTTGGGGAACTTCAGGAAATAAGTCTCTTCATCTCTAAAAGGCCGGCGACGCATCTGCGATCTGGTGTTGCGGATGTCTATGGGGACTCACTTACAAGTGGCCCAACTGCTCGTTTGCCTCCTATGCTATAAAAAATCCGTAACTCAAACAAACCATACCGTCACCGTAGGAGTCGCTTCATACAAACGTTAAGACCCGGTATTACGTTTTGTCTTTGAATTGGAATTCAAAAAACTTGTGTTCCTACTCAAAAAACATTGTACTAGTTTTGACCTTCATTCATCGTGCTGTAACTAATTAACTGCAGGAAAGGGATATGTTATTTTTTCTTTTTTTTTTAATTTTAAATCGCTCAAATAAGTGTTTATTATTTATTGCTATTATTTCCTTATATCGTCTGCACACATTACCTGTGCGCCATCTTTTCTAAGTAACGTGACTTCCAATATACGCACGCCGCATACCAATGTTTATTATCAAGGAAAAGGATTGCGTAAAAATGGTATAACAAAAGTTACCTTATCTGTAGACAAAATTGAGCAAAAATGGTAGGCCTATTAAGATAGCGTTTACAGAACATAATTTAAAGTACATTTTTTTATCGTAAAAAAGCTCGAGTGTATGTGTTAGTCATGTTTAAGTGACCACAAAGTTAATTAGCAATTGACAACATTGCACTTGAATTTTTTTATGGTGCTACCAAAAAAGGTATAAAAAATGTCAAAATAACAACTTTTCTTAGCTTTTCATTTGTTTTTGCTATATAATGAGTATCAACCTCTTTAAATTGCCATTTAGTTAAACGATCATTATCTCTATCAGGTAGATGAAACAGATGTTTAACATACGTATGTTACATATAAAAAAGATATATTAAAAACCAGTAAGCCTTAAAGTTTGAACCTTACTAAGCTGATACAGCCAAATTACCTATTAGTAGGATATGTTGAAAGTATCCTAGGTAATTTGAGAAATATTTTTTAGATTTTGTTATCATACATCTTCTATTTTATAACAATCGTTATATACTTGCAGACATCAAAGTCTAGACATTTCAGTGTTTGTTCAGTGGTTCGGTCAATTGTTAAACTGTTACAAGCACATAGTTTGTACTTTCGACGTAACAAAACCACAAGGCCTAAGCAATTCCGTTCAACAATGCTATAGTCATTTGTCATTCAAGCTTGGGATAATGTTTTAAATTTACTTAACGCTTACGTTATTATAGTGTGTTCAGAGTTATTTTACTTCTAATATTTTTTTTCTTACATGTGGTACAAACTGACATCGTTTGTCGTCTCATACAAAATTCGATCTCAGGCTCAGATCTCAGGCAATGAAAGGTATCACAATTAGTGTTGCCTATGTTTTTTTTTTTCAACCTAATAACCAGAGGTAAAGGAACTGAACGCGTTATAGTATATTTTTACGCGGCCACCTGTACATAATTGCACTAAAAACTTTCAAGCTATTTAGAGATCATTTATTACTGGTAGAGTGACATTCAACGTATGTACAGCCTTCGCAACGTGTCCTATTTTTAACATATCATCTCCCAGTCCCTTGGTCTTTTTTAAACGCTATACGTGAAAACTTTAGTAAAACAACGGGATCGCTGTTAAATTTTTTAAATGTATTTTATTGCAATAGGTGTGGGTAGTAACGGACATCATTATGCTTTTTGTCATGATTGTTTCTAGGTACCAGTAGGCCATCGGAGTCTTTTGACGACAACCGAGGCCCATAGACATCCGCATTATTCATAAAATTGCAAACCGCATCGATGTCAGGTGAGCGAGAGGTTCCTCCCGGTCGTGTCTACCTAATTCGGCTGCAACGTAGCATGACACTATCTTACTAATCTATAAACTTCGGAGTATTTTGCTGTGTCCTCACATGACATGACACCGCCGTAAAGTTACAGCTATGTTGTCGCGTTTTTTGCGGTTTGTACGTAGCCGATGGCCCATTGGAGGAGGAGGCGGAAAGGAGGTCATCACATCTTCAGGACATTAATGTGGATCACCATGGGCGTAGGTAGACGTTAAAAGGCTCCAATTGCCCTAAGCTGTAAAAAGAATGACCGCCGATTTGGCAAACGATTCTTATAGCAGTAATAAGTATTGACAATATAAGGCCAACCATGTATTTAGGTTGCACTATTGTTTAACTGACTTGTTAAATTGTATGACAAAACAATGTATTTCTGTCGCGCTTACGAAATTATCATTCAATGGTGTTTTAATAGAGAAGTCGCTCTTTTATTCATTCCTCTCCATTATATTTCAATGACCTACGAAACAGCTTATTTATTAGCGAACAGAATCCTCGCCTGCTTCACAAATAACCACTTCACTATCGACACTTATTATTGCAATAGTGCAATGCCAATACGAAATCAAAAGAAAAATGGTTAGTGGTATTGCCATGCTGCATAGGAGGAGGTAGTGCCACGCATGGTGCATGATACTACATCCTGCTATGAAACGGAATAGGGCCGGCACGACCGGGGAGGTACCTCTCGCTCATTTGATACCACCCTAAGGTGACACCTCGGTGTCGCGTTTCATGCGGTTTGTGAGTAGCCGATGGCCCATTGGGGGAAAGGTGGGCCAAGCATTGGCATAATTATGCTGATGTTCATGGGCGTCGGTAGTTATTAAAATGCACCGATTGCTCGTTAGTCCCCCTGTACTAAAAACGAAGTCTTGGGACTGCCATCGTTGGACAAGGATGACGGATCCTAACTGCGTAATCAGACAGTGCCTACCATCCACGTTTTAAATCTAGTTTTTACTCAAAAATCTCATTAGCCCAGCTAACTTTTTGAAGCTATTCAATATCCTTTTATAGTTTAATTTGCTATTTATAGTCAAATGGGAATATGTGTTACTACTTTGATTTAGTCCGTGTAATTTACTGTTAACAAACAATCTTCATGTTTTTGTAATATCATTATAAACATATATATTTCTATTGCTGTTATTTACAATTGTGTAAAATTAAGTTTGTTCGGTTTCTGTGTATTACAGTCAGTATAAGCAATAACAACAGATGTTGATTTCTGATGAAAACGCATGTAGTTATAGTCACATAAATGACAATGTCATTATTATCTGTCGGTGTTATTGGTGTCGACGTATTGTAGAATACACGGATAATTTTGCAGCGTTAAAAGCTGTATCGCGTCAAATTCAGATTAATAATGTAATAGGGGGATAAACCAGAAATCGGAGCCATTTGTCGTGCTGAATGACGAACGGCTAATAAAGGAATTATAACTCCATAAAGATGTACTAGGATATATTTCCACTTTAACACGCCCAAGTTTGCAACAAATACGCACGCAAGGCTAATTTGTACAAGTTTGCGTCATGCATAGGTAATGAGAAGACATTACAAAATTACCCAGTAGGTACTCACCGGCCGCCATTGTTGTGTTCGCAGAACACGGGTCTTATTGCACAGACTAATAGAACCTTGCATCTCGGTTCCCATAGACGCAGTCACGTAGATTTGTTCAATGACTATAGTAATTTAACGGCATCTATTGGTTTACAGTTTACACGCATATTTCACATTCATATTTTGTAGACTAGTTCTTATATACAGTCGCGTCATAGAGCCTCCTTTTTGAAGTCGCTTAGGCTACGTTTCTTGAAAATACTTAAAAAAAAAATGCTCTTTACTAAACAAACTACGCCTGAGACGACGGTGACTACGCGTTATGTGTATTTTGGCATCTGTGTGCGTAGGTAGCGGTGCTGTAGATACTGCTACCCAAACTGTAAGGGCAAATACGATATTTTAGGGGAAACGCTTGACAGTTGGTAACACATGTGTGTCATTAGATTGAGCTTAATTGGAGGTACTGAGGTAGGCTAAAATATAACAAAAAAATAATTAAAATACACTTTTTACAATGTCATTGTTGCGTTGGCAGTTGAGATGTGTATGATGGTAGCCTGGTATGGCTGTTTTTAATATTTTTTTGTAACATTTAGGAAAAGCCCATGACGAAATAGGGACTTTATAATGATGATCACGCAAACACGCTGCGTGTGTATCGAAGTTAATCGCCACTCTCTATTAAATAATTATGTATAATTTGATAACGTTGTTTTTGTCGAGCCGTATACGTCATTATCCTTAGAATGGATAGAGAAAAAAATCCGAAAACGTGTCCATGGATTAAATTTGTGGGTTGCGATGCACGTGGCGTTTACTTCCAGGAAACACGGCCTATGCCCACGTTTGCACGTAGCTATTTATTCGTGTTTACAAAATATAAAACACTGCACCAAACTCTGGCTCTGAGTTGAAGTATGCATGTGTGTGCGCAACGTGGAAATTATGTAAGCTAGCCAAATAAACGTGTCGCAAGTCTTTTTTCTCTTTAATACTAGTCTGTCTTCTGTTGAATGATTATCATGATATTTATCCTACGCTGGTCGTAGAATCTTTTAATGAGCTCCAAGTAATTCTCTGCCATCCATGACAGTAATATGAATAGCTTTGTACTATTTCTGGTCATTGCTGACCTACGTGATAGTATGTTTTATTTAAGGCTCTTCAATGGACTACTGATATGGACGGTACCTACCTGCTGGGGTGACAGCTACTTACTTGCTACCATACACAGATTCAGTGCGAGGAGGGCGGCTAAAGGGGGGCGACGCATTTTAATTATGCTGATGTTCATGGGCGTCAGTGATCGAACAAAGCTCCAATTTAAAAAAATATACATATGTATATTATAACATAAAATACCCGTCTCCTGTGCCATCGAAGAAGAAGCGTTGATCGCGAAAGTAACAATCCAATAATGCACAAGTATGTAATAACAGTTGTCCCACTTTTGACTGTTACATAAATCGTTATCATTAGATGGATAAGGCGTCGATAGGCGCGCTGGTCACCCCACTAGACAATAGCTGCAATAAATCACCGGGGTATCGTTACATAAAAAACGTGTTCTCTATTATCACCTAATAAAATCTTGTTATTCAATAATGATGCTTCTGATTTCGTATGGCAATGAAATACCGACAGCAGAACAATTGTAAAAGATTACGTTTTAACGTACGGTGAGCAGTTTTGGTTATTATTAATACATAATAAAAACGGACTGATAGTCTGGCAAGCAAGTGAATTCCAACTCCATGGCTCACGATGATGAAAATGAAGTACGCAAGTTGTTGCGAACGCTACCAAATTACATACTTCATAATGTATATAGTATATAGGTTCAAATAAGATATATCCTAAAGCAGTCTATTAATAAAGATATGTTTTTGAAAAATAGTAAACAAACATGTGAAATTCGCATATCAAAGAGGATAAAATTAATTTGAAAATAACAGCTTTGTTTATATTTATTAGAAAAAAATCTCATTTGCCCGACTATACTGTATATTTCAAAATACATATTTAACAGCTGGTAAAAAGACGCTACGAACATACACAGATACACTATTTTCTATTACATCTGATTTTTTGTTTATTAGGGGATTTAAAAAAAGAACGATTTTAACGTTTTACTAAGCTTTATAGATAAGATTAATATAACATTTGAAATAGTCTTTTTTACAAGCTTTTATTCTGCTGAACTAAGTGAAAGCTTCATTAAAATATGTTAGGATAAGTTGTTCTATTTTTTTAGAATATTATTCAAATGTCATTAAAATGAAAATCTGGTGAGTGGCAGTAAGACCCAGTGGAAAACATTGCGTAAGGTGAAAGTGGAAAACCGATGTTGTTTGTCAACCGCCTTAACAGGCGTTAGCGACGCTTATGGCTATGTATATTACTGAACGAATCAACTCTGCAAGATTTCTAAGGAAAAGTGTATCTTTTATACTAATAATATAAAGCTAAAGAATTTTGTTTGTTTGTATGATCGCGCTAATCTCGGCAACTACTGACCCGAATTGAAAAATTAGCTTTATGTTGAATAGCCCATTTATCGGGGAAGGCTATATGCTACATACCACGACACAACAACTAGTATGACTGGAGGAGAAGTAAAACTGCAGTGAAGCATCACACTTATACCATAACGTTTAGCAGCAGAATTGGAGCAGGCTGATAGCCGCGGCGGGTACCTCTCGCTCACAAGATACTGCCTTAGAGTGACATCTCCAGTGTCGCGTTTCGTGCGGTTTGGGAGTAGCCGGTGGTCCACTGGTGGGGGAGGGCGTTTAAAAGGGCTCCGGTTGCTCTTTTACCCCCTATCCTGAGGTTTTGAGGTTGACTGGCCCAACACATTCTCCATAGTCCATACCATTAAGCTATCCGGCTAGCCAAAAATAAATAAAATAATGTTGCATCTGTCCTTATCTTGTTGTCGTCGTTTCATCATTATCATAATAAACTCGACTGTCCTATCGATTAGTTACAATCAAAAATGAATATCAGGCCAACGTGGATAAGTCCACAGATAGTATATTATTATTATTACCTAATACACATAAGTTCATATACAAAATAACAGCTTGAAAATTGTATGCGTTCGGTAAAGATTAACGCCCTCAGAGTCTAGTGGATAAGAAATGTTTAGTAGATATGAATCATACATTAACCAGTGAGGACTATTCGAGTAACACCAGGAATAGGACAACCCCTAACACACAACATGCCCAACCATTCCCATTAATGTAAATTATGTCTTCTAAATGTACACATCCTCAAAGCGGAACAACACATTCTTATATCACAAAATAACTCTGAAGAATTTCACTAGAAGCTTTAATCATCCGGGTGAACCAACCAATGTATCACGGGATGACACAAATCCATTCAAACTTTAACGATGGAAGCTCTTAAAAGCTGCCTTGAGCTTCGGGCGGTAATTTATAATAATGGGATTATTGCATACCTCACTAAAAACCGATGGCGTTCACAAAAAAGCTTCTGTCTCCATTAGAGCTTTGAGTTATTTTAACTTTAACTTTAGAACTTAGTACCTTATAATATATATATAATATA
>JAFELO010000286.1:161410-172129 GCA_017140195.1 Eumaeus atala | reverse complement strand
TAGTATGATGAGGGATCAGTGGGAATATGCAAAATGTTTGACAATTTTATCAACGATAATACAGGTTAACAAAAGTTGCGTGTCGTATTGCAGCCGAATTGGGCCCGTATGTCTGGGTAGCTTCTGTAGCTCACACTACCCCGCCGTGACGGATATCGCTATGCTCTCGTATTTGGTGCGGTTTGTGTGTAGCCGGTGATTCATTTTAGGTGCGGAGGAAATGTAGACATCTGCATGACAAGAATACGGATGCCTACGGTAGTCGATAGTCGTCATAAGGCTCCGATTGCTGTTGCTGACCTACACTATAAAGACAATGGCCCTCGTAGTGTAGGCTAGCAGTTTAGTAGTTAGCATTAGTAGTGTAGCCTGCCTTAGACGTCAGCGCACGACAAGACGTGAGTTCACGGGGATGTGGGTTCACGGGGCGGTCTTTGTCCATGAGAGGCAAACTTGCCCCAACTCAAGGCCAGTGTCTTCTCACTTACTCGTAGGACGGACTCAAACGAGCGTCCTTTGGGTCCCAAGTTAAGCGGACGAGTTCTATGACGAAATGAGTTATATTTGATTGAATGCATGTCAAAATATTGGAACTGGTTTCAAAACGATTGTCATCTAAGTGTTGAATAGCATAATAGGTGACCGATGCAATCACGCGTCGGTTTCCTAACGTGGTTACAGCACCGGCGGACACGACTGTGACCCGAAGCCCAGGGCCCGGGGGCGGTTCCGATCCGCCTCAATTAACCGTCATATATCCATGATACTTAAGGCATATGCACACTGCGACTAAAGTTCTTTTATAGTGGTACATTTTTGTTAACACGAGTACTAGAGACTCGAAATAGGACAGGAATACATATTTCTCATTTGTTTAATTTTCAAAAAAAAAGTCGCGGACGAACCCTAATATTGTACGTACAATTCGTTTCTTTGAAAGTTTAGCTTGTTATGGATCGCAACAATTTACATCATAACTAAGCCATACTTTGTTTAAATAATAAACTAAAATAAGTCTGGTATGTACAATATATGTATGTTTCCAAATACACTATTTGCTGTTAATATTTCAAACGCTCATTGTTTTCCTATCAACATATTTCATTCTTTATTTACATTACATAATGTTTATTTATTGTAAACGTCGAGTACAGATATGATAAGTGTGCGACAGACCTAAGACATAATCAATTGCGTTCGAACCCGAGGCAATGACTTTCTCCCGTAGACTTATTTAAAGTCGCCTCTAACGCATGATTGACTATGCCATTGTTACCCTAATCGTTACATAATACCATTTGATGCGCCGTCACTCAGACGATATCTTCAAATATAGCGTTTTGTTAATGGGTAATGACGTTTGCCATTTAATTGTTAAGCAATACTTAAGTTCCCCATGTGCCAATAATCCGAAACTTGTAGATGAATAGCGAATTTAAACTCTTGCGACACATGCACTTATTCTATTATGAGTTAATGTGTAAACTTTATGTTACGTGGGTGAGTTCGTAAGTACAATCATTTGGAAGTACTCTGATGGGAACTGGCGTTTCAGTTTCTCTGTTTTAAATTGATTTCTAAGGTCTTATTTTGTACCATTTACGTTCATTCATTTATGAAATAGACCGTTTTTAATTTTTATTTGACCACTGATTGAATCGGTCACTAACGTTGTGGTATATACAAATATGCCAACTGTTGAGGGTACGAATCATGTCCAGTCCATGTACGTGTATAACACGTAAGGAAGTATATCATGAGAATCTCAAATTGATGACTTGTTGAGTTTATAAAACTTAATTTCTCTGTTATTATATTCTTATTTGTACTAAATTTGATTGTAAATTTCAGTTTTAATTTATATATAATACAATATTGTCTGAAGTAATTTGAACAGGTACTGGGAAGCGAATAACGTATATCCGAGATTGGGTTGGGCTACATCCGATAATTCGACTAATGTAGGTCTAAAGAAGGTAGGCTCTTTCTTCTTTAGTACTTCTGTAACGATTTATTGTTTTCACAGCTCGGCAGATATCGAACATATTCCGGATAAAGCCGATCGTCTATTTCTCCCATTCTGCATCATTTATCAGTTATAAGTACATTTTCTAAATTTAAAAAGATACAATTTAATTTTATTAACTTTTGAGGAACACATCGCTTTAGTTAATTATACTTGACTTTTATAAAGGTTATGTAGTTGCCATAAATTATATACGAGCACGTAACGTACGCTTATGCAACCAAAATAAATATCTGTAACATCAAATACTCGTGGAGTTAACTGGGGTCAACTAAATTAACATGTATTTGATTACTCACTCGCATGGAAAGTGTATGTGTGCGCGACCAATTAACACATTCTAAACGTATAAAGCAGTCTCTTTGTACGAATTTTGCTATACAGAAAACATTTATTGTGTTCTATCGCAATCATAATCGCAAATTCCATACCCGAATAACAATTGTATTGAGGTATTGACGGATAAAATTTTGCACAATCACAGCGTCCCTTACAAGTCGTGTAATTATTCAGTGACTCCGGTCCTACTAGTCTACGACTAATGGTCGAAAACACCATGGTGTATAGCATATAGCATTCCTCGATACATAGACTGTTATACACAAAAATATTTTTTCAATCTGGGCCAGTGCCACCTGAGATTAGCGCGTTCAAACAAACAAACTCCTCGGCTTTATATTATTAATATACATTGAAAGTAATGCGCGAAAATATAAATACTCTTGTATAGTAGATGGTTGGAATTAAGGAGGTCACTGGCCTCGATCCTCGCATTCGACCCGAATGCATTACGAGTCGGCTCTACATTATTCCCAATTGAAAATTCCACGCTTGATGTCTTCTTTGGTAACTGCTTTCTTTATGATTTACGACCGGGGCATCTGTAATTACGTACCGACATTGTTTATTGCCCTTCTATTTATTCTCTTGTAACGTTTGGTTTATGATCGAACAGATGTGCCATTGATAAAGGGAACAACATCTAGAACACACAAAAAAAAATCGATTGTGTTTTTAGGCTAGCAATTCTCATTTGTCTCTACGACCATGGACATGAATTCTTTTCATACCACATGTATCACTAGGGCCACGCGAGTGTTTTGAAGTGTCTGTCGGTCACTGGTCTAATGAGTAATCACTTTCCCTCTTTTTTTTTCTGATTAAATTCTTCGCGGGCCCCAACACAGTTTGGTCCTCTATTTCGTGTCAATGGGATGATTTTATCTAAGGATCATAATGGTACAAGTCGAAGGACATCAGGCTGCGGCATAGCAGATGATCATCAATATCAGCATTGTCGAGACTTTCATCGAATTCAATAGACACGAGCGAATTGAAGCGAAGGTTATCGATACCACATCTTGGGAATTCTGTTTTCACCAATGATGAATTGGCAGTTCACGGCACGGGCGAAGAACAATGCCTGTGAATATGTGTCGCGGCGACGACCCCCCGTGTCCTGACCTTTGGCAGATGTCGTTGTGATAACAAAAGCACATTCGTTTCGGTTAATCTCTTAACCCTATCAAATTTATCGCCTAAAATATGTACTAGCTGACTCGAAAGTGGTAGCATGGCTACAGCTACTACAGGCTACTCTCGTGACGGGACGGCTGACGGGATTCAGTTTCTGACAATGCACGATCTGGTTGTAAATAAGTCCAACGCGTGTGTACGAGTTTGCCGCAGTCGACTTGTCTAAATCGCTGTATTTCATTATGGCTAGCCATTTTCTAAAACAGGTCAACTGAGTGGAATTACTACCTAATTTCATATTTGTATCGATCACTATCACTGCCTAAAATCAAGATATCCGATGAGGCTAAACGTCAGCCGCCATATTCAAGAATCTCTTGCAATGACAACCCGAAAAGTGTCTAGCCGTAATACAATTACGATTAAAATGGCGGTTTATACAATACGAATACGTCTTGTATGTAATTTATATTTGTTAAAGGCAAATTTTTAAACTTCGTGACATATAATTCCATATGTGCAGCGGGCAGCGGAGCTAAAGATTATTTTTTAAATGACCCTTAAATGGCCCTGTGCCATCTTTACCATATTCTAATAACAGTAGCATATTCTAATACACATTTACCACTACAAGAAAGTAGCATTAAACTCCCGAAGAATTGAAATACAAACAATACACTTACACACTCCATCAATTTTATATGTTGGAAGCATTACAAGTATTTAATGGTTAAGCAATTCTTATCTTCGTGCTTACTCACAATAACCATCGGTATTGCGTCACACAAACAAATTATTATTGTCAAGTAAGAAAACATTTTCGATAAACTTTGTCAAATCGATTTCCGGAATCAAATGTTTTGACATTATATTGTTCCCATATTTGGATGTCCTGTTTGGATGATGTCATTATCCGCTCCTTTTATTTCTTGGAGACAATGAACCTTAAATAAAAACACCAAAATACTGAGAAAAAAAAAAACAACAAAATAAACCATTTGAGTCATCTTCGCATAAGCCAAATCATTAGGATTAAGACCCAGAATTCTATAATTACAAGAAATATAGCTGCATCATATATGATTCATCTTAATCACTTATGATAAACCAAACCTGATTAAATTTGTTTTTGTTATCATTACGTACGTATATATTAAATATATTTCTCTGTTAAATTGTTCTTATCTAAAGAATTAAAACTTATTAAAGTAACTCTACGTGAGCTATTTTAATAAGTTTTAATTCTTTAGATAATAATTAAGGGAATACTCTAAACATCTTTGTTGATACTTTGTTTATCCCAAAATTCCGGATTTCTCGTTTTCGGAATTCTTACGACTACCGACGCCCATGAACATTAGCGTAATTACTCTGCCGGTGCGTTGTCTGCCCTGCGTGTTCCTCCCCACCAATGGTCCATCGGGTACCCACAAACCGCACAGAGCGCGTCACGTATGATGTCTCTTCACGGCGGTACCATGTGAGTGGTCGTGCCCAAATTAACACCTCTTATTTAAATGCATTTACAGCGAAGTCAGCAATTTATTGTGCAAATCTCATCTTAAAAGCTAACACCAGTGCAACTGCGCTAATAACATTCAATGCGGTGTTAGACACGTAGGCACATACTACGCAGCACATGCAATAAATTTCTCTTAGCATTGTAAACATCACTCCGAAGTGTTTCTCAGCTTTACAGATCTCCCTGTCTGTCCCCTCTATCGACCACAATCTCACCTAGAGCGTCGCCCGATATGTCTTACATTACCCGATGGAGCCGGACACTCTCGTCAGCACACAGCAGCCACAAAAAAGAATAGTTCAATCGTCTTTGTCTAACATTTGTTGTGTATACCCTCGCGTAACTAAAACAGGTTTACAAAAAATATTTTTACAGATTTTATCGCGGTTTTAATTCTTTAACTAGCCCGACGTTTCAGAAGCTTTACAACAACCATGGTAACGGGTGGACTGAGGCGACAGATGTCCACATGTCACAAGTTATTAAAAGTACCCGAAGAATCATAATTATTTAGTTGTTCCTATTGCTCACAACTTACGGTACTTATTATATCTTACTGTGGTGTTGTGTTTAGTTTTAAATAAAATCCGTAAAAGTAGTTTTATTTAAGTGAGTAACATTCGCGTAAACTTAAGACATCAATGTGTAAAACAGATTTATTAAACTATTTACACATTTGGTCCTTGTTCACCGAGACTTGTTTCCTAACAACTTATCATGATATCTACGAGTACCGAATTCCGTTGTAGGCCACATTCTTGTTTCGCGTAGCACTCTTGCTGGTTGAATCACGCCCGAAGTGTTCTTAAGTATGTCCAAAGTATTTTAAGTTTAAACTTATTACCGTACTACTAAACGATGCATGAATTCTTCCACTATTAGTCATATAGACTGTGGAACGTGCCTAAGTATTTCATAATTACGACGCTCCTCTGTTTGTTTTTTGGTCCAAAATTCAATTTGAAAAAAAAAAAATGATTAAAAAATTTAGCTCACAATTTTTTTGTTTTTTTTTTTTCGAATTGACTTATATATTGCTATGTTACATTTGTCTGCGTTGACTCCATAATCACAAATTAAGTTGTATTCAACTTAAATTATTCTTAATTAAGTCGTGAATTCATTAATTATTTATTGACCACCAGCTCGGCTTTGTCCGTGAACACAGAATAGATTGCTACCTATACAAATAATACATTAAAACCTTCTTCGTGGATCGCACTATCCATTTTTGAAGAAGTTCAATAGATTTTGAGAATTTTCTCATTCGATTATACACAGACTCAGCATTTCGGGAGTTTGTTTTATAATATTACAAATTAGCTCTGTTTTCCCAAGTGTACGAACATGCAGAGATGAATAATGTCTGTATAAGCTACACACCCTTTATATAACCCCAATCAGTGTATCAATATTTAAAAAAAACCTTCACAAACATTTTCACTTAAACCCACAAATTTGTTACGTGGTGGCATCACCTGGTAACTTTCCAACCGTCATTTCTATGTCGTGGGCTTATCTGAGACGATAAGTACCTTTAATATTATCAATAAGCACGAAGGGTTATTATAGTTTCATTCCATTTCTTAAAATTGCAACCAATTTTTTTTCACGTGTTTAAAGTTTCTCTGGTTCTATTTTTAAAAACCCTTTATAGATTCAACATTTTCTATTCTAAATTTAATTCTTTTCTATATCTTACTATACATAAAGCTGAATAGTTTGTTTGTTTGAACGCTTTAAACACGGGAACTACTGCAGCGAATTGAAAAAATATTTTTGTGTTGAATCATTTATCGAGGAAGGAGGCTATAGGCATGGCATATATATCACGACGCTACGACGTATACGCGGGTAAAATCGCGTTGTGATGCTAGTACATAATATCGGTTAGTTAAAAAAACTGTATAACTATACGTTATCAGCTCTTGAAAATACACATGCGACTGGAGTTTACTCTTTTAGAACGAACGCGATTCTGAAGTGCGCAGGAGACGCAAGCGAGCTAATAGCTAAGCGTTACGGTGGTTACGTTCGATTGCTCGATCGCTGTTTCACACGATTGTACTGCTCATATATTTATCATACCGCACGGTACATTTTATTATATACGTTGGTAACCACTGAATATAATAAATGCATTTTAAAATTGTTGCGGGTTGAAGCGATTTATACGAATATATAAAAATAACGAAAGATGAAGCACACATCGCTGGCTTTATGTCTAAATACAAAAAGTATATTGGATTTTCTTTCACTTCAGGTTTCACGGCTCAGCAAATATTACGTACACTTTGATCCTGACGTGTTAAAACGGTTGATTGGCAATATAATTGACGGCTAATGGATGCCCTTTAGGATTCTTACAATCACTCGACATATAACTATCTGTTGCTCATTGTATGTATGTATTGACTAACTAATCGATTAATCATATACATATTAAGTATTCCGTACTGCCTATAAAGAGGCACACTTAAGCACTTATTATGTCAAGAGAAGATTAAGGCCATAATTAACATAACTAAGGCTTAAAACAGTCAAATCATCATGAATTAGTGATCAAATATAATCTGAAGTCTGGTCTTGATCATGCCCGAAGCTAGATTTAGCCTTCACAGTGAGGTTGCCTGCATTTTACATTATCTGTTATCGCCACCTGATATTAACCAATTGGTCATACATATCCCAGAGTAATGTCAGAGTTGAAGATGTTTGGAGAACAACCTTCATGAAGTTTACTACGTAACGTCGTCGATATTTCTCAGATATACAGGTGTCCCTAAAATCAACGTACAACCGAAAACCGGAGCTAGGCTAAGTTATGTTGGTTCTTATAAAAAAAAGTTAACATACATAATATAACAGGGATAACAGGCGTTAAGGTTAATGCCTGTTATCCCTGAAGAGATAGGCAGAGGTGTGCTAGTATATTCACAACTCGTAAGCCCAGTAGATATACTATTTTTTTTTTCAAGACAGACTGTTAAAGTCTAGGGATGAAGTCATTTTCAGGTCATGGCTGGGCATAAAACGGATATTTTCTACAATTCCTAGGAAGTTGTGTGCAAATTATAAATTGAGATTTGTATGAACACTACCTAAGAATACTCCACACAAAAAAATAAGAAAGGAGTTGATTTGGAGGCACTGCAGCCTTAAACTAATCACGGGGTGTCAATAAAAAAAATCGCTGTCATTTTGAAACTAATTTTTTTTTTAATTTTTATAAAAACCAACATAACTTAGCCTAGCTCGGGTTTTGGGTTGGACGTCTTTTAGGACACCCTGTATAGAAGCGAAATATCGCTCGCTGATTAATCACAAAATGTCAGAAACACTACTATCACACCCACAAACTTGAAATTTAACAGGTTCGTCTTACGGTACACACGCTAGAAACAAATTTTTACAAAACTTACGGGGGGTGGAGTGCGCGGGGGTGACACTGTGTGACGCTGATAGTTTAATATAAAAACTAGCGATGTTTCAATCCTTTGCACGCAATAACCCCAATAGGTCAAATAATTTACAATTACGCGTCACTAAGTTAGTGCGGCAACCGATGTTTTTTAGGCTTGGCTCACCACTCGTTCCCACCGCTGTTGCTCTTGTGACGCCAGGATACACTGCAGATGCCACGCGATTCTTTGATATGATCGCATGAAGGGAAAAGCTAAATCTGTCGTTGGTGTTTGGAATTTAATGAGCAGAAAACAGGAGGAGTAGAAAGTGATTATTCCAATGTGTGGGTCAACTAATAGCAAATTTTCATGATAACATCAAGACACGGGATCCATTTACTTTTTTTATGCGGCGTATCTGGTGTTCTGTGGAAGCGAAGACAGCGACAATACAGTCTTGGGATAGCCGAGTGCTCGTCGGGCGACGAGACTATATATAGTATGTATAGTATTTTCGCTTAGTGCATCTGATTTCAACTAGCTTGTTTACATGATCATGATGCTTACGATACAGCTTGTGTACAGACATCTGAAGGACTATTAGTAAAACATTTCAACATGTACATGAGGAAGGCGTGTCCGCACACCGGCCAACACGGAGCAGATAAGGGTAATTTGTTAAAGTAGTTCGCCCATAAAGCACGAGCCGCCTTATCTACTACAGGACAGTCTGTTATCTAAAAACTTACGCTGCGTCCCCACTTGAGCAAACATTTGACTTAGAAAGTGCTGTTCCGTGTACCGTCCGCAGATAAAACTTACGTCTATTTGCGATGGCCCCAATTCTACTTGATTTAGATATTGTGAGGTAAATAATGTTTTTTTTAAATGTTCTGATGGATGAGTTCTTTATCGAGCCATTAGACGATCTGCTCAATTTGTAGACAAGTGCTTTTTGTGAGCATTTGTTAAGGCTTTTTAAATGTTCGTTCTAGTGAGTCTAATGTAGACACTTTGAAAGAGCGGCCAAAGTTTCTTCTTCGTATTGCCAGTGTAATAACTGTTGATGTATATATATACTATACTTCTTGCGAAAGATTGAAATTTTAAGTGAGAATATATTTATTACCCACTAACAAGTCAAGACGATTAACCAATTGATGTACTTAACAATGTCGATTAAAATTTTTGTGTATAAAAAATGTTGAGTATGATAATATTTCTATACTACCTCTTGGTGAAACGAAATGTGTTATTAGGGTTTTTCAATTCTGGTAGTCTGGAATTTGGCTGTCTTATAGGCGTCTGCCCCGGCTTTTTACATTAAATATAGCTGCCTCAGCCAAAATTCATCTCAGACGATATTATTATTATTTCTATTTTTTTAATTTACACCAAAGGAGAGCGCCCACACCACGGTAAACATGATCTTATATAATATATTAAAATTAACTTATCAGTCTCATGTAACCACGATTTAGAGCACGTAGCGGCCTGTTGTCAATCTGTCTCCTCGTATAAAGGTGACGAGTTTGGCAGCTCGCGGTTGTACCCACGCATTATTTACAACACAATAACCCTGTGACCGAAGCCTATTCCTACTAACAACGCCCCGCGGTTTTTCCCGCGTATTCCGCTCCCTCCCCTAGTGTGATGACGTCTAAAAGCATAGAGATAATATAGATAGAGAAGGGATGCCATAGGCAATTATGAGTCGGCGAGCGGCCGTGTTGGTTAATAAAGGAGGAAGCGAAAGCAGTACTATCTAACCTCGCATGTGCATGAGAAATGAATAAAAAAAGAGAAACGGAGACGGTACTGCATTTGCTTTATCTTTCTATTTAGTCGGCCGTGGTTTAGGCAAGGTTCCCTACTCTATCCATATCATCTGTATGCCCATAAGAATTCCTCAAGACGTATAGTCCTTCCTTGATAAATACGCTATCTAACACTGTATTTTTTTTTTTCAATATTTCCGGGTTTAGCGCGTTCAATCAAACAAAGTCTTCATAATATAAGTATATATAAAGATTATGATACCTACTTTTTGCCCTGTCAATATTTTCAAATACATTAGGCAAATCTCCACGCTCCATGACTCAACATATTGTGAATATATAATAAGCAAAAAAGTCGAAGACAGGTTTGTCTCAGAGCGAGTGTGTAGATCTGTAATCGAGCCCAGTCGTGGTGAGATATCCGTCTAAGATAACGTAATTGAGTTCAGTGACGGGCGGCTACGTCGCTGCTCTTAATCCACTTAGCTTGATTGCCCAACTTTGCTCAGCATG
>JAFELO010000286.1:131429-161329 GCA_017140195.1 Eumaeus atala | reverse complement strand
TTATATTATTAATAAAAAAGTATATAAACTAAACTACAGTAGCTCCCTTTTAGCAACAATATACTTCATCAACAATTTTGAGCGCGGTGTAATAATAGACTACTTAAGTCACAGCTAAGTGCGCGTTTAGGTCACCTGTATATAAACAACTGATCACATGCCGGTTGCATATTTACTACTTAAGCCACAGCTAAGTGCGCGTTTAGGTCACCCTGTATATAGACAACTGATTACATGCCAGTTGCATATTTACTACTTAAGCCACAGCTAAGTGCGCGTTTAGGTCACCCTGTGTATGTCTATACACAGTGTGATGATTACGTGCCAGTTGCATATTTACTTTATTTTCTTTTCACAAAAAGTCGCTGAATTGTTTTTATAGTTCACGCTTAACACTAATGAAATGACAAATAAAAAAAAGGATTCCGTAAAACTATTTATTTACTTTATCGTTCTGTGAAAAGAGTAAATGTTTAAATAATTCTAGAATCATTTGTAAGGAAAACACTTTATAAGTATCTATACAAAGAGTATCATGATCGGACGTTTAAAATTCGAAATCTAATCCAAAAAGCTTAGTGAGTTCGAAAGTTAATACCGATCTTAACTACTCTGTAAACAGTGGACATTATTTAATAAGATCTATTATTGTACGATATCTATCGATCTGCTCCGTTCTAAAGCTTTCCCTTGGATAATTGTTTAACGTAACAACGCGTTGGTATATATTATTAAACGCATTGTTGGTAATTTATGGCAATGGCGGTTGCGAGATCCGTACAAAGTTTAATAACCCTGGCTGGATGTCGATGTGTTTTATCTGTCACAGGTCACATATACTTTGTAATACTTTACCGCGTCCGTTGTCATTAATTATAGACGTGTACTTTGGATGGGGTATTGTTTGTGTAATGTATGGGTATCAGATTGTGAAATGCTATACTTTAAAATGCAGAGACGCTTTCGGGATAATATCGGACTGATGCAATGGAGGAAAGTCTCGACGATAATAGATACAAGAGATACATTGTACTCAGTGCTACAGAATGTAGAAACACGTTGTGACAATCATCTGTATCTGTAGTAACAGAATAATATAATATAATATAATATAATATAATATAATATAATATAATATAATATAATATAATATAATATAATATAATATAATGTAATGTAATGTAATATAATATAATATCGATGTGGCTTAAATAGTCTATTATTGCACCGTGCTCAAAATTATTGATGAAGTTTATTGTTGCTAAAAGGGAGTTACTGTAGTTTTGTGCATATCCTTTTATATAGTAATATAATATACTATAATCCTATGAAAGTGGAGGAGGCAGAGTAGGTATGTAAGGATCGTGACATGTAGCGCTCCGTTCCTTCTACCTACCCCGTTACGGCGTGATGATGTGTTGTTGTTTATTCTGTAATAACAGGTACAATGTGCTTTCTATTCGACGTTGAATGTGAGGATCGCTAAACTGAAACCCTAAGCCGGGACTCCGTACATGGTCCTCTCCACGAGCCAACCATTCAGTGCAGCGCGGAGTTCTCTTTAGTATTCTGCACAGAATAAGTTTTCTATCATAGTCGGGAGATTATGATCCGGCCATGATAATGATATTTAAATTAATAATTACAACTCCCATAACAGGATGCATCTCTCCCACCTGCGGAAGAGTGTAAGGTCGGCCGACAAGCACTGCTAGCAATCCGATGTAGCTCTATTGGGCTTCTCTTCGCTTTCACAGCGTTAAGATCCGAAAAAAATCACATTTTAGCATTTATTATATAGCGACTACTACAATATTAGTTTGACAATTTACAACGGAATTTTCTAATCTAATAATGATAATATCTCTGCGTTTCAATTTAGGTTCTGCCATTCTTATTTTAACATCTATTTTCGTACAACAAAGCTGTCGTAAGCGATTGTGTCGATGCACTCAATGTATAGTCAATTTAAAATTATTATAGGTGCATACAATGTGCCAGAAAAAGTCTCACGGCGTCCGTCGCGTTATAACACCGTGGCATTGTTGTGGCCACGCTTCAGAGGAGCTCGTGAGGCGCTCGGGAAGTCTCCCTCAGGACTCCGTATGCTATTAGAATATAGATTAGCATCGCTACCTCACAATACTACCGCTTGATGAAAAATAACGCCTTCTTAAACGGAAATTAACATTCCAAATTTATGTATCTTCTTTGAATTGTTTTTAACAATAATGTGATGTTGTCCTAGCTGAATTTCGGCCACGGCGGATTAGAGACTAACCAACGGCGCGGGACATATTATACTGTAAAAGTGACAGCGCACTTACAAGTGCACTCCCTGTTCACTCATTGGACAATGATGTCCAATTCCGATGGGATGGCAATCCGACACGAACTGAGAAAAATAGCGGGGATATACGCGGGACCGACGGCTCTCCGAGGCACAGGGTTGTGACACCGCCAACTTCCTTCCCACCTGCGGGAAGGGGAGGGGGGTCTGTCCCTCTATCGTCTCCTTTAACCAGAAGACACAAAAGTCTTCGCTAGTCAGTCGAACTCTGGAGGCTGGAGCAATAGCACCGCCAAGCTGTAGTTACCTGGGAACTATTCCTCCGAAAAAAGAAAAAAAAAGCCAACTTCCTTACTTCGGACTGTTGTTAGAAATTGAAAAATTCCAATAACACTTTGGTCCGTCCTGTGACTGGAACTTAGGACCTCACGACTGTGGTCAAGCAGGCTTATCACAAAACCACGAGCATTATTTTGAATACCATCTTTATGTCCAATGTTAGGTTAGGTTAGGTTAGCAGCTGTCATCTCACTGCGAGGAATAAGGCCCATCTGCGCTCTGCGCAGAGGGTCGTCGCAGTGAGGTCGATCCGGGGGTACCGTACGGTATCGTGGGCTGCAGCGACAGCCCTAGCCGACGATCCCCCCCCGTGGGAGCTCGTGGCGGAGGTTCTGGCCGAGAGCTGCTCCTATGTCTCGGATAGGAGGGCTCTTGAACCCCACGCATGACGAGATCCTATGGATTCGCCGGCTAGGGCATGTGGCGTTAATGCAGAGGTGGGAGGAGGACCTGGCGCGGCAGCCGTACGATAGAGAGCTAACGGCTGCCTTGCGCCCGGTCCTCGAGCGGTGGATGCGCCGTAGGCGCAAACCCCTCACCTTCCGTCTAGCGCAGGTGCTCACCGGGCATGGTTGCTTCGGTGAGTATCTGTGCAAGACGGCCCGCAGGGAGCCGACGACTCGATGTCACGATTGTGACGCGGCGGTGGACTCGGCCCAGCACACCCTCGAGGTGTGCCCGAGATGGGCGGCGCTGCGTCACGATCTGACATCAGTTGTCGGAGGGGACTTGTCAAAGTCGAGCATCATCCTCGCTTTGCTCGGCAGCGACGAGTCCTACAAGGCGATGGCTTCCTTCTGCGAGACAGTCATGTCCCAGAAGGAAGCCGACGAGCGGGTGAGAGAGGAGGCTGCCGACGCGGCCTCCCCCCGCCGACGACGAATGGGGGTACGAAAGAAGCGCTATCTGCAGCGCCTTCAGTAGTGCCCCTGTGTTCCGTGTCGGGCCGGGATGGGAACCCGGTCCATTTCCAATGACACGGCGTCGTGGGGACTGTCTTAGAGTAGCCGGACAGTCTCCGAGGAGGTGAAGTCTGGCCTTTTCGCCGAGGCCAGCCTGTCGCTGGAGGGGTCCTGTCCTGTTGCCTGCAGATCCGGGACCCTCCACTTATAGCGGCTGATGGCTCCCGTAGTGGTTTAGTTGGTATTGCTACCCAATGGCCGAGTCCAACATAGGTCTGGGGGTCTACCCGGGCTCCCAGGTATCATGCGTAAATGCATTCCCCTTCGTCACCAAAAAAAAAAAAAAAGGTTCGCAGCTGTGTGTCACAAATCCCAGCTGCCTGCTTCAAATAATCTTCTGATATAGTTATATTAATTATATAATTATGTGAAATTATTATAATAAAATATTCGTCTATAAGTCTTTTAAATAATGTGTTAAAAATAAAAATGTGCCAAAGTTATGCAAGAAAATCCACGAACCCATTCAAATGTCGAGCCCTCCCATGGCTAGCAATCTGCTTAATCTGGTGTATATTTTATTTATTATTACTAGAATTGAAGAGGTCTTATGATGCGAAGTAATGGCTCAGTGCTCGCGGCGTTCGCATAGTTAAAATATCTCCACACATCAAACTGCGCCGCCAGCGCACCGCAAAGCACATATTTTCCAGTTCAAGTGTACTTCGCAATACCTCATCTTACACAAATATATTACGTTAGATTACGCCGAGGCGCGCCGCAACTATATGTGAAAGGCAATTTAATATTGACTTTTATTGAAGCCTGTGAAACTGATATTCTCGGGAAGTTACATATGAAACCAGGCGAAACCCGCGACTTCGTCTGCTCTTATGGTGAAAATACATTATTTTGAAGTAATTCTATAGTTAATAATTGTGAGAAAAGTACATAAAGTTTACTTATTTATTCAAGTGTTAACTTTAATTTCCATCAAACAGTGACAATACATTCAATCAACTATATCAAGACAGCCCCTACAGCTGCATTACTGGTATTGTTTAAGGTGTTAAAATTGAAATTAAAGAAAAAGTCATATACGACTTACACGCAATATAAAACACTAAAATTAATTCCAAAATATACGCAATTCAAATGCTTCATGTCTAAACCATACATTGATAGAATAATGACAAATATGAAACGTAAATTATGCTTAGTATCTGAAATACATTATTTATACAAACAACGACATAATGTTGGAATTCATTTGAAAGCAATACACATGGAATGGTCTAATAGGTTACATATCATTGAATTTGATTGGTTACAAAATAACATTTATGAAGAGGTGAATAATCAGATGTATTCAATATTTGTAAAAAAAAATGTGGAAAAAGTATGTAAAGTTTATTTATTTTTCAAGTGTGAATTATATCGTTGTTTGTGAAAATTATAGTCCTCTTTATTTAACGTAGGATGTTCAAGTGTTCTCATTAAAAATAACATCATCGCAGTTTAGCCGTAACATGCATTGGCATTTATAATGTTAATAATTAAACGAAACGACAACATAAAGAATAGTAGGAAACAAGATAAACATTGTGTTTCTTGCAATACTCAATGATGGGTGTATTTTGCGGCCGATATTCATCAGGTAATGAGCCTTATTTAACTTCCGCACATGTAAAATATACATACATTTAATGTGAGGTTGTTGTGACGTGTGGGAAATATAACATCAATATGTGTGGTTCGGAATTTTTCGTTTCCTTCGTCTGGTCATTAATGTACACATAACACTATAAAAACAACATCTCAATGTCGAGAAATACAAATAATTTATATGTGTGTGGATTCTATTTTTTTCCTCCATTTAATTGTCTCTCTTTGTTGATTAACAGAATTCTATCGATAGTTGACTACGAATATATTCCGTTCACTTAATTATTTTAATTTGTAAAAACCCAACAAAAATACTGTATTTCCTTTTTTAAACTGTCTGTTGTAATTTTTCAATTAAGTAACTTTTAAGAATGTAGTTTATACCATATCCATTTTGTAATTTTAATAAACGATTTGGTCTAGTTTGTCTCGTATTTGTTTTATTACCACTATTTATTGTAATACTTTCATTTTTTGCAACTTGTTAATGTTCCTTAAACAGTAAATATCGATACAATTCAAAAATGACACAACACAACTTAACAATACCACAACTTAGTAGTGATTCAACTTAGCAATAACACATCCTGAAATCGACTCAACACAACTTAGCAATAACACATCCTGAAATCGACTCAACACAACTTAGCAATAACACATCTTGAAAATGACTCAACACAACTTGCAAATGGCACAACACAACTTAGCAATAATACAAGAATGGAAAGTAGGAGAGGATGTATTGTTGTTGTTATTTTATGCATATGATAATAGATGTTACGTGTATTGTTGCAGATCGAACGGCTGGCACAGTATGAGCGGCTGGTGGGCGGCGGCTGCGCACGGCGGCGGGCGGCGCGCCTGTCCGACCTGGAGCGCGTGCAGGACCTGTTCCCTCACGACTACCTGGCGCTGCACGACGCTGATGCCCCGGCCGCGCTCGCCTCTCACCACGCACAGGTAACGTAACGTCAGCCTTCATCCATCCGCTGTTAGACATAGGTTTTCACGAATGCGAAGATACTCCGTTGCGTTGCAACAAGTACATATTGGTTACTGCGTACAGACTTAAATTTCATACAAATAATTGTAAAACAGTTGAATGTTATGAGTCGATCGTTACATCGTATTCATAAAGACATCCATAAAGACTTAAAATACAAGGTTGACTTAGAAGTTAGAATATGATCTAATTTACAAAAAAATGATTGTTTCTGCTGATACATATGTGTTCGTCGCTGCTTTTTATGCATACGCATTACGTACACTTAAAACATAACCCTGCTTCTGTTGATATACAGGTGCAAATGATACAAAATGGAACTATTCACATAAACATCTCTACATGATTCAAAGTAACTACCATTACGATAAAAGTACTTCAACAGATTTTACGTTCGTTTATTTAGTTATGGGACAACCCTGAGTATGCTGTACAGCAGCAAAGGCCGCGGAAGGACTGGGTTGTCATTTAAAGTATCCCAAGAAGTAAAAGATAGTGTCATGCTGTATTACAGACCAGTTGGGCCGGCACTACCAGGGAGATACCTCTCGCTCACATGATATCTCCGCCAAGTGACTGTCTCGTTTCGTGCGGTTTGTGAGTTTCCTGTAATCCCCTGAATGGGAAGGTAGGAAAGTTAGAAACATCTGAATAATTATTGTATAGATGATTGGGCGGGGCGTTGATAGTCACGAAAAGGCTCCGACTTCTCGTTTGTCCCCTTGTTATTACTGTTACAAATTAATACTATCATCTCTTTTTCGTTTCAGAAATCGAAAAGCCTTCGCAAGCGACCAAGTTTGGAGATCGGAAACGCTGTTAATGGGAATACCAACTCGCTCACCCCTCGGACCTTTATAATGGAGGCCCCAGTTCAGTTGTGCCCCGTAGGCTCCACCTCACCACCGCTCGACCGTCACCTGTTCCTCTTTAACGACCTCCTGCTGGTCGGCAAGTCGAGGGGGACCAACTGCTTCAAGCTAAAGGAGAGCGTGAGGCTCGCCGAGATCTGGTTGTCCATGTCGGACGGTGAGGACACAGGGTTCCTCATCGGATGGCCGACGTTCACGGGGGTCACCAACTACCTCGCCACATATCCCACACAGGCAGCCAGAGATACTTGGTATAGGTATGTATTTGATGTATGCACAGATTTTTATGAATTACGATTTAGAGACATAAATATATGTAGTGAACCTTTTTTATAATTGATACAAGTCCTTCCTTTGGTGCGGATAAACTTCACGATTTATCTGAGAACGACTTCCACGAAATTGTAACTTCTGTGCCGATGATGATGATAAAGTGAGGAGAACAATGAGGTAATATAATAATAGAGTCTCTTCTATAGTTCGTGGACATTCAATCCCATTACAATCGCCTTTTTGTTTATATAGTAAATGGGTGAAATGGAACAATTGGAGCCAATTGACAACTACCGACACCCATGGGGGTGTCGCCAGTCGTACAGACGCGTTGCCCTTCTTTCCTCGTGCCCCCAAAAGTCCATCGACTACTCACAAAATGTACGAACCGCGACAGCATAGCTTTCACTATACGGCGATATCATGTGGGCGAGAGGTAGCTCTCGTACGTCGTACCATCTCAATTCAACTGCAAACCCGCATGGCACTACCTCTTAATAAGCCCTATTACACCTACAAGTATCCTCAAACAATTTGCTGCCCGGACGCCAAGTCCCAATCAACTTTACCAACACATACACATCTTGCAGTCGAATTAAGCTATTCGTTCCCACAGCACGAGTCCAGGCCCGATAAAAAATCCATAAATGTCAGAATTTAAAGCGACCTGCTAACTTAATGTTTGTTGCAGGAAAATTCAAAACTCCTTAAACGTACAACTCGCGTCGGAGCCAAAATCGACGAACATACAAATCTTCTACAAGGATACAACGAGCTCTATAGAATTCGTAAGTATCGTTCGCAAGCCTTTGCCAACTTATGGACTTTCGTTTCACTTTCGTGGCTCGCGTCTATATATCGCAAGTTGTTAGTCAAATCACGTGCCAACAGCCACGTAAACGAATGCGAGTATTACTAAAGTGAAATAATGTCTTAATGCTCTTTCGCAGCAACACGCAAGATGATTTACATAGATTTAGTGCTATACCGACCCAACTAAGTCTATGTGTGATGGTGATAAATGTTATTTACTTGATAATTTGAAGGTATACACGTATTTATTATAGAAAAGCTACACAATCAAAACTGTGTCAAGACACAAATTGGTTTTGCAAGTTTAAGTTAGCTAGAACCTGTAATACCAATCTCGGTTTTACGGGTTCTGGTTGGACGTAATAGTAAAGCACGTTTTTGACAATTGAATTTACAAAGATACCAAGTCAGCGTCTAAAAACCGTCCTTATAAAAGACGTGCAAATTGAAATCATGAGCGTATAGTTGTATGCCTTATATATAGTACTACTTTGTTAATAATTTTGTAATAATGTCTTAATTCTTGATACATATAAATTAATTTAACATGAAACCTCTACAATCCAACAGCGTTCAAATAGATTTACTTAACGTACAAATTTAAGTGAAGATTCTTCTTTCCTTCCAGTGCAAAACAGTATCAGTAAGCCCGGAAATGAGCGCACGCTGTGTTGTCAAACAAGCGTTGCACGTGCTACAAACTGGCGAGGAGGCAGATCACGAGCCCGAGGGGGAGGGGGACGACAAGTGGGGCGCCGCGAATGAGTTCGCGCTGTGTGTGCGAGTCGGCAGGGAGGCGCCCTCGGCACCCATGCACGGCATTGAGAGACCTCATGCGATACAGGTAACTATTCAACCCTCTTTTTTCGCAGAAAAATAACTTTGTGTACCCCTTTTATTGTCGCTATTACGACCATCCCACCTGACCTGAGTAGAGATAGATATGGGCCCCGCGCATTGTATGGCTAATGAAGCCGACATTTTACGCCACACGCGAAAAATATGTAAAATCAAGGCCTCTGAATGGAATTTACAAAAGGTCTTGTGTTGGATTTTTCCGAAATATATCTCAGCACGAGATTACCTACAACCCTATCGACTAAAAGCGTCTGCAAGGGCGTACGGGCGCCGTGACAGTAGCGGTGGGAAAGTGTGATGGGCCAAGCTCGATACAATATGCGCCGCGGGGACTGATACTGCTTGATAAAATCCTTCTGAATTAAAAATTGTGGTGGACCTACATATTATTATAACGCTTCAGATCTTCGTATATTTACTTCAAAAATGGATAATGTTTTATTGCCGTGTAAGCACAAAAGTAATTTATTGACTTACAAATTACAACATCTGTTTTATTTTATTAACACATGAAAATGAAGAATAAAGCATGTGAGCGAAATATCCTTAAGCGATTTGCTAATTAACAATATCAATGTATCGATGGGATCATTTGTCAGCAATAAATTAAACCAATATATTTTCAGTTACAATAAAGCAATTCTACTTTATAGTTTAAAACTTAGGTACGCGTGTTTTCTCACAGATGTCACGGATCCGACAAACATTATCAAGCGAAGATGGTTTCGACTTAGAACATGTCAACGCTAAGAACAATCCCTGCGGACTAGTCTTCGAGTTGAGGAAGAAAAATCAAGGGCTAAAAAGGTACCTTTTAACTACGACGTAAATAACTAACCTGACGGGGTATTGCATGCTGACCGCATATATGCTCAGCAAATATTGTAATTTACTATTAGTAAGATGGCGATGAAAATTTCGTCTGTACGTCATATCAATATCGACACTGGCCACCTCTTTGGAGTAGTAAAAAAATATTTTTACTGGTGGGGACCAAATTTGTAAGAAAAAATTAAAGGAGAAAAATTTTGTTGATGTGACGTCAAGTCCACATGACCAATGAGTAGTGTTAAATATAAATGCACCATGTGTGCAGTGTGCATGAGGAAGTGTGTAGTATATATATTAAAATAACAATTTATTTGTTTGTGTAGCACCTCTGGTCGCGGTCTGCGCCTGCTCCGCCGCGGCGGTCGTCTATTTGGCGCGGCGCTGACCCGCGTGTGCGGCGGTGCTCCCCCGCCCGCACTACTGCACGCGTTACGACGTTTGCGCGCCACCGCGCCGCGCACGCACGGCGTGTTCAGACGCAGCGCTAACGCAAAGGCGCTGCGATTGCTCAGAGATAAGGTAGGGACTTTAATTGAATTAATGACCAATAACATATCCAATTATGGATTCCTAACACTTCAATAGACCAAACATCTATCCGAACACGTTTCTAATCGGCGGCTATTTCTATTGCAGCTCGACGCTCTGGGTCCATGGGCGGACGCTCGCGCGGAACTTGACCGCGCGCCCGTGCTGCTGCTAGCCGCGTTGGTGAAGGAGTTCTTCCGTGCGTTGCCGCAGCCACTTTTGTTATCGGAGCTCTATCCAGCATGGCTGCAAGTTCTTGGTACGTACCACCCTCAATCATTTATATAACTGGGTAGCTGATAACAATTAAAAATACTATATATCTATGTGGAAGTGAAAAGTGCAATTAGTGCCTAACCATACAATTATATTGAACGTCATCACGCAGCCGTCATATGTTAGAAACCTTTTATTTCTTTAACTATTTTATTCAATACAAGTTGCTCTCCCGTACTTCGCTTTTTGGTTTAACTTTTAATTCAGTAATTTCGTAATCCAATTTTAAATGTTCATATTTGTATTTCAGGCTTACCACAGAGCGAGAAGGTGGCAGCGGTTCGGTCATTGCTGCTCAAACTGCCGAAGCCTCACTACAACATGCTGACGTACTTCGTCTGCCTACTCCAAGCGATCGCCAAGAAATCCAACATCAACCTCATGTGCCCTATGAACCTAGGCGTCTGCGTCGGACCCAGTCTCCTCTGGCCCTCCGTCCCCTGCGAAAAGGCCCCAAAAGCCGTGCCAATGATAGTCGAACTACTCATAGTCAAAGCCGACGCGCTATTCGGACCTCAAATCAGCGGGCTCCTCGGAAACGGCAGCCCTGAATCATCGAACGCACTTTTAGACTCCGGAGCCGAGGAGAGCGATAGCCTGCACTCGGTCGGCATATCTTTAGACTCCATGGAACTCACTACTCCTAGGAAAGAAAAGCTATCTCTCAGTCGAGATTCAGGGTTGACGCTATCCGAAGACGATTCCAATAGCAACGGCGGTAACAGCCCTGCGCCCAGGAACATCATACACAGCATGTCCGTGCCGACTTGCAATTTGCAAGACCCGAAAACGGCAGCCCGATACAACACAGAGACCCATAACATCAACGGCCTCCCGCAGGTGAATCGTCAGAAAGCTATATACGCGAACAAAGCTGAAATATACAGCACCGTGAACGAGGAGCTGTACACCAATCCATACTTGGGAGAGAGGTATGTGCACAACACTATAAATATAGGCTTGGCCAATGGTATCGACGAAAGAAACTACGTATCCAAAACTGCCATACAACGTCCCAGCGCAGATATATACGGGCAGAGCCCCGCGAAGTACATCACCGGGTTAGAACCCCAGAAACCACCGCGTAGTATGTCCAAAGCCGCGAGAACCTCAAAAGTATACAGCCTGTATTCAGATAACCAGGACACTGATAATAAGCCATTCAGCAGAGCTAAGAGCTCCGATAATATCCTAGAAGCGAAGCACGAGATGGAGAAAGACATGATCTCCAGCCAGGAGAACATAGTCTACAGCAACATCCATGACCTGGCCATGTTCACGGAGAACATCCAACGGCAGAATCAGTACCAGTCGCACGCGGACGTGCTGTCCAACGTGAACTATTCGCGCGTGTACACCGGCTGGGAGAACAAGAGCGCCAACTACACCGCACCGACAGACAAGTACGCCATCAAACAGGGCGAAACCTCGCAGGGCAAAACGGAAAAACCGGCAGCCACCATTTTTACACGAAATGACTGGTCTAGACAAGCTGCGAGGACCAAGAGTTTGGAGGTTAACGAGGACGGGCAGACCCAGGCGGACAGAGCTCGCAGCAGCTACGAGACGAACGTGAGCTGCTGTAAAAAGCGACGCTTCGACCCCGCACACATGTGTACCAGCAGCTGCAGAGAGAAGGAAAAGGCTAACACCAACACGTACGCATACATCGATGACGTATACAACATAGATGACAGCAAGAAAACCAGACTTCGTAACTACAACAACAATAAGTTGAACCAATCAAAGTCTTTAGCCAACATAATGCTGCAAACAGATTCGAGCAGCAGCGACACTCTGTACCAACCTCAGAACAACGGACGCGTCACCGACTCACCGGCCAGTGAGAACTCCATCGAAAACTACACCACCCAGTACATAGAACCGCTCTACAAGTGCGTATACAATCGCAGAAGAGACATCTTCCACGAAGAGAACTCTTCCATGTTCGCTTCGGACATCTACAAGGCGACGCCGACGTCCGTGAAGCCGGAGTACACCGACAAGGAAAACAATAACAAGAAACCACCGCTCCTGCCGCCTCCGGTGCCGCCGAGGAAAATGGTGTACCAAAGGGTCCTGAAAAAGTTCCAAGGGGTACACGTCGCTAAAGACGACAAACTGCGGTCAAAATCCGTTCCCCCGGTCTACAGAGATCCACCCAACAGAACGGAGAAGGACCAGAACGGCATAGCTCTAGACTGCTCGGAGTCCGAAACCGAATCTGAGTCATACGTTTGAGCAAAACTTTAAATAATCGAATAGTTGCGTTGGCAGACGCCTATAGACCTTATAGTTGTTAAATCTTAGATCCCGCCTTAAGCTCTGACATGTGACCATAACCTGAGGTATTCGGTGATGTATTCCAAAGAGGTAAGCATAGTGCGTACATAATTTATGTACAGATAAAAAAATTGAAACTACATTAGAATAGAGTAGAAGTATTAACACTCTTTAGTACATAGCACTAAATATTTTATGTTGTTAAAATATATTATGTTAATCGATTGTGTCATGTTTGCGTTAGAGATTTAAACTATATAATATGGATGTTACTGATATAAATGTATATATAATGTACGATGATATACCAACTAGAGATATTAAATACAGGTTTTATAATTATAATTATGGTTTTATTTTTAATCTTTTTTTATTTCCATTCTATTTTGATTCCTTTCGATTTTTTTCTACACTCAATATTTCATTAGAGACATGAGCTGTCTGGCTAAGAAAATTCGAAAGTAATAATCTACGTCTTACCAAGGATACGAAGCTTACAAAACGCAGGTGATGGTCTTCACTTCTCGGCTTAAGATATACTTGTGAAGTACAACAGCACCCTCTTCTTGTAAGTTCATTATAAAACATTTATAATACAAGAGTCTCAGGGCCTAAATGAATATCTATCAGATGATCATCTACCATAGGCCTCTTTCAACTGTCAATATGTAACAGACGGGATACCAAACAACCAGCTCGCTGAAGCCACCTAAATCTTAAGAGGCTTTTTCGTCACCCTGGGCTTGGATTGAGTGTAAGGGTATTCTTAGGCCGCCCCCACACAGTCTGAGACAACGACTGAGGAGGAATGATCATACCTTATTAGGCTATTTTAGTATGGACGCTATTGCGTCCATACTAAAAGTATGAAATTTATTAGTTTTGTTTAAATTGATATTCTCATGAACAACTGTTCTCATTTAAGAAAATCCTGCATTGTTGGATAGCCTCGCGTATGAAGGAAGGCTAGGTATACTGATACAGGGTATAGTTTAAATGCTCATATTGGTTCAAGCCTTGATGCCTTCCGCCGAAGGGCTCGTTAGTTTTTTTTTTTTGACGCAAGGGAATACATTGACGGATGATATCTAAGATCCCGGCAGGCAGGATAGAGAGTATGTCGGTCTCTGCACTTGGCTGTGCAATAACGAGTAAACTGCAGCTACTATTATTGGAGGGTCTTAGATCGGCAGTCAATTGGAGGGTCCTAGATCAGCAGGCAACATCCTCGGTGAGAAGCCCATACTTCTTGTCGGAGACTGTCCGGCTGCCTTTGGACAGTCCCCTCGACTTCGTGTCTAAACAGGGCCGAGTACCCAACCCGGCCCTACACGAGCACACTATTACACACACTACTGTTGCTGGAGGCGTAAGATGTAGGGCCTCCCTCGCACCACCGTCCGTCGTCAGCGTCTGAGACCACGTTTGTGGCCTCTCTCATTCGCTCCTCGGCTTCCTTCTGGGAGAAGACAGTATCAGAGAAGGAAGCCATCACCTGATAGGACTCGACCTTGCCGAGCATCGTGATGAAGTTGCTAAGCAGAGATAAAATCCCCTTCGATGACTGACCTCATAACGTGACGCAGCGCCGCCCATCTCAGGCAAGTAATGGTGTACTGGACCAAGTCCACCGCCGCGTCATAATCGTGACAGAGTCGTCGGCTCCCTGTGGGCAGTCCGACACAGATAACCAGGGGCTCAGTAACCCGGGGCGAACCCAGACATTATGGACGAAGCCAATTGAACCGGGGGCTGATCTCTACCCCTCTTACAAGAAGAGGAGACTTAAGTGCAGAAGGAGGAGGTTTTACGCACGTGGCAAGGGGCGAGGATGGGGATTTCACCTCATTGCACTGTCCCAAATTTGGTAGGGTTATGCTGTGGTGCAGGGCAATCTTTCTTTTCCACATCGATGTTGTGCGCGGTAAGAAATTGCGCTTGAAACGCATAGTTTTAGACTTTGGGACATCAAGGTGGCGAGTTCGGCCGTGATGTCCGATAGTGGAATTCCTCTGCTGGTATTAATCCAAACAACTCCTCGGAACACTCTACGTTGTAGATGCGGTAGAAGATGCAGAGCGAGCCAACATCTCTTCGTAATGCCAAAGGATCAAGCTGCACGGAAACAACCTGGTCACGTTGAATACGGCCAAATGGGGCGAGTTGATAGTTGGGGACACCAACCCAGAGGTGAGAGCAGTACTCCATATGCGTTCGGACCTGCGCCTTGTATAATTGAAGCCGATGATGTGGCGTGAAATACTGCTTCGCTCTACTGAGTATTACTAATTCGGCTTTCGCTTACAAATGACCGCGGAATTGAACGTTGCTCGATATGTCGACTCCAAGAATCCCGATACTAGCTGAGGCCATTAGGGGACATTAGATTACAACCTTTCTGTGGAGGTGGTGTCGGTTCCTTAGGGGACTTTACTACGGTTCCGGGCTCGCACCAAAGACGGCACTGATGGCACTCTCGGAGTTTTATACGGGTATTCGGCACTGTAATGTGTGATGTGCCGCGAACGTGCGTTTCCCCGCATCACCAAAAAAAAGGGTATACCGTATATGCCATCGACATAGAGGTATCTCACGGTGCTGCGGGTGTTAAAAATAAAACAATAACCTACAACATAAACATTTATTTATAATCGTCACTCTTACATCACAGTCAAACGTTAAACTTAAGTATAAATAGAAACCACCATTTATATTCTCACTCAAAGTATGGAATCGTCGATTTTTATAAAAAATAATATCTAAAAGTTAATCTAATTTCTCCTATTCAAGTTAAGGTTGTCTTAAGGTTTGTGCTTGGCAAGCATGATATAGGTACACTAGATCGGCGTGACAAGCCGTAAGTATTTAACATGATTAATTTAATGCATATACAAATATTTTGCTAATCTATACTAATGTTATAATGTGGAAACACTTGTTTTGTTTGTTTACTTGTATACAATAGGCCCGGAACTACTGGACCGATTTGAGAAAATATTTTACCGTTAGAATCCTAACAGTCCATTTTTCCAGTGTCCTAAAGTATAAACAAGCCCCCAACCCCTTCAGTCAAAAGTGATCTCGCATGTAAGCGATAATCGTCACTTATCGCTTACATGCGAGATAGTGATCTTGGCACAATTAATACAAATAACAATGTATCACTATAACACTTAACTCAACAAAATACGAAAACTGAAGAAACTGTAGGTGGAATATTTTGAGACGTGAATGAAGGACTGAATTAACGTGTTATGTATGATAGTTAAATATTTACTCGCTAAATATGTTCCATATCGAACAATTTCCATATAATTAAGATTTCTGTCTTCGTTAAACACAACGCGCAATATGTAATGTTAGGCGACGCATTTCCACAAATTGATAGGTAATGGAAACACAAGTATAAATTTATTTATGTAGGAAAAATGTTTTTTTCGGCGTCTGTTTTTACTGTAATTAAATTTTTATAATTAGTGGTTTCTATATTATAGAAACTTCTATAACATTACTATGACTCTTCTAAGGATCTTTTTTTATAAAATAAATAATTCGTTACGGTGTGACTGAAATAATTTTTCTATTTTTTATTTTTTTTATTACAAAAATACAAAATGTATGTTGACATCCACTGAAAGTATGCTTATGATATAGTAACAAATGTTGACTTTCTTATCAATCTTTCATTTTATTTAGACATTTTTTTTTTCACTTTGTGTCTCAACACTTTACCGCATTATTTCTTATCTTATTGTTGACTGGAAAAACGTCATATTTGCTTACCATTTAGGACACAAGAAAAATGGACTATACATTATCTGTGATGAACATAGGTTATATAACATTTTCTAAATCGTTATGATTATTGTGAATTTAATCCAATAATGTGACTAAGGGTATGGAAGAGACAACTAGCTGTCCCGAAATACGTTGTTCTGTCATACACACATTTTTTATAGTAACGTGTAACATTGACGAGATCAAAATTAGAATTTAATTTTTTTCATTTTTGTAAGTGTAGCTATCTTAATTATCAAATAGACAAGACTTGTGATGACCTTACGGGGACGAAGTATGGCCTCTTAATTTAGGACTGGTCCGTAGGTTTGCGGTAGGTCAACGGGCTATCGAACGTGCTATGTTGGGTGTTTCTCTGTCCGACAGAATTAGTAACGGACTTCGTTACGAATAAGGCAGAGAACTAAAATATCCGATATCACGCGACGAATAGGCTCGCTGAAGTGGCAGTGGGCTGGTCGCATACTCAGACGAACAGATGACGGATGAAGGAAAGAGAAGCGCTGGTCGACCATTCACCAGGTGAGAAAACGATCTCCGTGCAGTAGCCGGTCCGGGATGGTTGCGAGTAGCAGGATAACGGTCGTTTTGACGTTCATTGAGGGAGGTCCAGCAGAGGACCGATAAGGACTGTTAATGATGAGACAAGATTTCTGGTACTGGTCTCATATTGGAATAAATATGTGGCACTATGTTCATCTGCCTACTCATAAGGTAACCGGCGTGAAAATGTGTAGTTGTTGTGATCTTAACAATCGTTTAGTGCCATAGTCGTTTTCTTGCTGCCAACACGATTCAGGCAATATTAATTAGATCATTAAACTTTATTAATTTATTTTACGATTTTTTACTATTCTGTAAATTTACTAAAACAAGATACCACCTACCTACCATACCTACCTGTTACGCGACCTTCTTTGTCAAATGATGTTTAAGCTAACTAGATAAATCAGCTTCTTGTGCTAAATACTTTACCCATTTTTACTGGAATGTTACTGGAATTGATGTACATAATTCGGTACTTGTAGGTTCAATTGAAAGATGATTTGAGAAAGCTCATAATAACTTCGGCATTTATCAGTTATATATGAAAAACAATTCCAAAATAAATCTCTATGTAACAAATTTTGTGTAACTGTACAAAATCTATCTATTCATAAAAATATATCTATCGAAAAGTACTTGTTTGTTATGTTTTTATTTTTCAATAATTATTGAATCAAATAATTTATTTGATTAGTTATAGATTTATATCTCGACTTTTATTACGTAAGTAGGCACGTAAGTACTCAGGTGTTGGGTTTAAGTACATTGAAAGCACTGTGATGTTCAAAGTCCTGAGTCGCTATCCTTATTTAGTAGACGGTTTTGCATCATTTATCTACAATAGAATTAAGCATTTACGGAATGGATAATATTCTTGTTTTAAAAATAAGGATTACTTAAAACTTAATTCAGCTTATAAATGTACATACCTATCTATAATAAATGAAATCGATATTTAGCTCTCAAACTATTTATTCTATACTAATTGTAATAATTAGTTAGTACTAATTAATTTAAGTAGAATTAATAAAATGATGACATGTTTCACAATGGTATAAAATATTATTACTTTCAATCTCTTTAAAAGTTTAAATATGATTCGAAGCTCTATAATTAGATCCATCTACTAAAACAAATCGATGGATGCAGGCTGCCCGGGATCGCGATGGGTGACGCTCTATGGGAGAGGCCTACGTTCAACAGTGGACGACTATAGGCTGATTCGTTCATTCAAAATAGACCGGAAGTTGAAATTAATTATTGACAATAATCAGAAAATGTTAAGGAATTAAATCAGAGCTTCAAATTCCTTGGTAAATCATGTTTACAGCGTAAAATATATTTCACATTTTGAGCTAGTGCATACATCCACCGGTAAAAACTTGGTCAGAACTTCTGTTATGTTCGGAGATTTAACACTTGTGAAAGAATATTTTTTATCTTTTTTACTATACAACTCTCTATGTATTAAGCTAAAATTATGTTTTAGGAGGTTCAGTAACGGGTATGGTGACGGTGGTATCGCTGGAGTTGGTGGTGGACCTGGTCTCCCTCTTGTCCTCTACGGGAGGCACGTAGTTCCAGCTCTGCGTCTCAGCTGTGCCGAAGAACATGAAGTAGAGAGCTGATGCGATGTACAAGGACGCACCGGTTAAGAAGACTGGCCGCCACTCTAGGAATCCATTCTGTGGAAAGATTAGAAACATATTTACACATGAGTCGCCTGCATCTGCTAGTGCGGCACTGTTAGATATTAAGATGCCAACCTATACGTACATCTGTTTATATTTTATTTAATATTGTCCCTAATCTGAATTATTGCAATAAATCACAGCAATAATTTATTTGGAAATATCTAACTCCCACAAATTACGACTTGACATTTCTAAGACTTCACTCGACACCGACACTAGCGGCGTAATTATGGGGTGACAGTACGATAGATGCCACGGGCCCCCTGGCGAAGTGAGGCCCTGGTCGGATACCAGAGCACAAAGATAGCCTGACGGAAGTATCCAGTGCAGACCGTCCCCCCGTCCCGCAGATGGGAAGGATGTATCACGACAGTTACATAAGCTAAGTGATTATTATTATCTTGGCAGAGGAGACCGGGTCCCGTAGCCCCCTCTCTAACGAAAGCAAGCCTCATCGATTAGGCTTATCTGTATGAGGGGACGGAGGGCCCTATCCCATGAACTTATCACTAATTGAGAGGCGGACGAAAACTCGGGGTGCAGCAAATCTATATACAATATAATACAAAGTCCCCAAAAGCTGTCTGCATGTGATCGGTTCTCTCAAAATCTACTGAAGGGTTCATGTGGTTTTCGCTCATGAATGGAGATCTCTCTATTAAAAGTAATAAATGCTAAAACAGAACCGTGAAAGGTTTTAGCATTTAGTGTACACGGTAATACCTTAACCAATTATGCCCTTCCCATGTTATTCACGGGCGAGGCCGGGACAGATCACTAGTAATCCATAATAACTTCCATCTATGGATGTTTTCATTAATTATAAAGAACAATGTCACCTATATAATTATGTAATTACGATATAGATTTATTATAAAAAAATGTTATGTTTTATAATAAAAAAAAAAATTTGTTCATTTTTTTCCATGTATCATGCTGACTGCTGTATAACTCATAATCATAAGGGACTACAATAAATTGATAAAAACGTATTTCGTATTGTAACTATGTAATCAATTCCATTAGCTGGTATGTGTTAATTACCTGCTCGAGTGGCACGCAATAGCCGTTATTACCCTTAAGTTATTACATCGAAAATACACACATTGAATTACAAAAATCCAAGATACTCAGTCAGCGATTCAAAACCGTCCGTATAAAGGATGTACACATATCAAATTACTTCCTAAAAACAACTTAAAATCATGAGAGTAAGGTTGACTTTGCAAAACAAAATTAAGCACTTCTTTGAAATAGAATCTGCTATGTAGAAAAGACTAAATCATGTGCGCAAAGTTAACTAAAGACGAATAACAATTTATCAATATAACACTATTGAAGGAAGAGATTATATCAAAATTTTGAATTTGACAGCACGTCATACTTTTATTCTTAGCAATGTAGGTGGAATATTTTGAGACGTGAATTAATAGACTGAATGAACTATGAATGATAATAAAATACTTTCTCAATAAACAAGTTTCATACTGAATCAATGCCTATCTAATCAGGATGTCTGTCTTTGTTAGACACGATGTGCGTTAGGTAATGGAACAGATAACGCATTTCCACAAGTTGATAGGTTTTTTTTATTATTTTTACGACCACCGACATCCACATAATTACTGTGCCGATGCGTTGCCCTCCCAGTTCCCCAATGTGCCACCGGCTACTCACAAACCTCACGAAACGCGACACTAAAAATGTCACTTTACGGCGGTATTATAGCGAGAGGTACCTCCCCGGTCTTGCCGGCTCAATTCGGCTACAATGCAGCATGGCACTACCTATTACTAAAAAACAAATGGTGGTCATGAACTTTATATGACAAGCCCACCAACCAATTTTCAAGATTCTAGTTTTTAGATTTCTAGGCAATTTATACATATCACAACAGTCCCCTCTAGCTGTCTGTCTGTGTACATACACGATTCCAACCCTAGTTGTTAAATACAAATTTTACATTTGCGATCGCTTTCGATTTCTCATCGTCAGGTATTTTGTCATTACCCTGCTAGCTCTGCAGATGTTTTGAAATCTCTGTTCGAGTTGAAGGTTGCCGTTCGAGGTATTGAATAAAATTTAAACAATCGACGGTGTTGAAAGCGCACCTAAAGTATTCAAACGCATACAAATATACCTACGCCATGGTTAGTGAAGTACGCCGTAACCAATGGTGTAACAAAGCCGGCCGTATTGCCGATGCCGTTCGCGATGCCATACAGAGTGCCGGCGAAATTGGGCGCGAGGTCTTGATGGTTCACCAGGTTTGTGAGGGTTGCCGCGCCGTTGGAGCCCATGGAGAAGGTTATCAGTGCCACTGAGAGGATGGGTGCGCAGCCCGTATAGCCCAAACCGATCAGGAGAACCCCAGGCAGCACGTGGGAGAAGAGACAGAAGAACTTCCTCATGTATGTCGTGGATACAATGTTTTGCTCTACAATTCTGAAACAAACAAAAATATGTTATGATTTTTATATATAAAAAAACTCAGACAACCTTTTTTAATGTACATGGGGGCAAACAAGCAGATTGAAGTCTCCTAATAACTGCAGACGCATCGAGACATCACCATAACTTTAATGCAAATGTATTGCCCTCATTTCTACCGCCTCTCCAATGGGCCACCGGAAAATCATAAACCGTACGATACGAGAGAGTTTAACTGTTACTTTAAGGCGGTATCATGTAAAAGAGAGGTACTACCAGATGTTGACACATCAGCATTAAATAATGAACTTCAAATTATGGACATCAAAGTAAATTATGTGAATTGCTCTACAGTATGCAGAGTTTTATTATGAAAACACCTTTGTGCTGGTGGGGAGAAATCAGGCGCAGGACCGACGGTTGAAGTTGCTCTCCGAGACACGGGGGTGTAACAGCGCAAACTTCCTGACTCCGGACTGTTGTTAGAATTTGAAAGATTCTAATAGCAATTTGGTCCGACCCGGGACTCAAACCCTGGACCTCACGGCTGTGGTTGAATGCTTACCACTAGATCACGAGGCAGTCAGATAGGGACTACAAGTAGTATTACGAGCAAATTCCTTATAAAATCTTACCTATCACCAATAGCACCGAAAATAAGCGAGAAGATCATCCTGGCCAGATATGGCAGCGAGGCCAAGGTGCCAGCCGAAGTGAGGTTGAAGCCGAGCGCGCTGGAGACGAACTTCGGCGCGGCTGTCATGGCGAAGTACAGGCCCCAGTTGTTACCGTAGTGCAGTATCACCATCGCCAAGAATGGGAACGAAGTAAATATTTCCTTAAACGGTGGAACAATCTGGAACGAAGACACTTCTAAAAAACGCGAACGGAATAACACTGAGCGGTACAGCTGTTCAAATACTTTAGCCGTGAGTTTACAATAACTAATTGTAGGGTAAGGCATGGGATGTTCTAAATTATTTGAAACATCATCTTTTTTATAACGTAAGACGGCTACCGAGCAATTGCATTATTTTTACGACTACCAACGCTCATGAATATCCGCACAAGCCGCACAATACATTAGACCGAAGATGTCACTTACGGCGGTATGGTGTGAACGAGTGGAACCAATTCGGTTGCAATACCGCGAGGCACTACCTCCTCCTAAAGTCTTCATCATCATCGTGATTTACCTTTATTACACTGCTCTTTCAATGAACCCTTGAAGACGGCCGATTAACTGCTGCAACCGTCCTGGACCAGACACTACACAATTAAATATTTTATAATTTACTTATTTACACTTTCCGTATGTTTTTAGATAAATTCGGAGAATTCGTGTCTCCTGCAAGACAGTCAAGATCAAAGTCTCAGGAGTCATTTTTATCATTCATTGACAAAAAGTTATTATTATTATAAGTCTAATCCAGAATTATAATAATAATAATTAGTATGCGATGCGTCAATACGAAAACCCAATACACTCGTGTCATATTGTCTTATTCAATTGATATCATAAAATCTGTAAAGACAGTTTTCTTTCTTAATATTTCTTAAATAAATTTATTAAATATAATTGAATTTTAGTTATGTTTTTTTTTATTTCTTACCGAGTAAATTTAGTTAATGCTTTGTAGTAAGTTTTAAAAATGATTCCACTATACAAGTGAGAAGTAATTAGTTATAGTAATAAGTGATCACCTTGGTAATGTTGCTAAATGTGTACTGTGTAGGTTAAATGCTCGTTTTCCCGCATAACCGAAATCACTAGAAACGCATAGGTTAATTGTTAACAAGTGGTTAAGAATGTATATTTTAAGCGCGTAAACATTTTGAGATATACAGTTAAAATATTTTAAGCGCGTAAACATTTTGAGATATACAGTTGAAATATTTTAAGCGCGTAAACATTTTGAGATATACAGTTAAAATATTTTAAGCGCGTAAACATTTTGAGATATACAGTTAAAATATTTTAAGCGCGTAAACATTTTGAGATATACAGTTAAAATATTGTTCATCTTCTATACAGTGCCTTATGTTGATATATAGGTTGCGTATACGAATATAATTAAATTTATAATAGGTACTAGTTGAGTCCAGCGGTTTTTGCGCGAAAGAGACAAACATAACCACAAGTTTCGACATTTCTAAGAACATGTGGGTTATTTAAAAACGCAATTTTATAATCTTTTTCGAGTGCATTGTACACATAAAAATGTTCGTGTTCACAGATTTCCTCACTTAAGATGGCACTTATCAACTATGAAACAATCACCTCGAATAAAATACGAGTGGGATTTACACCACACGACTGAAGTAAAACCTAATACTAACTTAACTTTATTTCATGCTCAGGCTATGTGAGAGAGTGTGCCCGCACCTCTCACACATGGTTTTCTTTTTTCGGAGGGACCCACTACTGGTTGGCGGCGCTTGTCAACAGTTAGACTGACTAGCGAAGACTTTTGTGTCTTCAGGTTTAGGGAGACGATAGGGGGACAGACTCACCTCTTTTCCCGCAGATGGGAAGAGATGTACCGGGTTGATTGTGGGCGTACCCTATACTAACTATTTTTGGGAACGAAAAGGGGGAAGCGGTCCCCCTCCCCACACTAGTGGCACGGCGCGCGCACGGTGTAAAAATAATTGAGCTCGTTTAAGGTTTGGCTTATCTGAGGAGGCCGGTCTCCTCCTTTGACGGGGGGGGGGGGAGTTGTTTTGAAAATTGCATTTACGCAATATCCAGCTGACCCAAGGGGGCCTGATCTCATACTTGGCTCTCTCTCTCTCTCTCTCTCTCTCTCTCTCTCTCTGTCGCTCTCTCTCTCTCTAACTTCTGCACTAAGTTATGACCTGCAATTAGGTTATGACCCTCTCTTCCGTCGGTCTCGCTTTTGTAACGCTGACGTCACGCATTACTCGTCCAGTATACATAAAGAAGTTATACTTCAAAGTTCAATTTAGAATGTTTATCAAGGTTTGAATTCTTCGTATCAATGACAACAACACTTAAAATATTTGACGCTAGGTAAAGACGTCTGGCGATTAAAATTAAAAAGACAAAGTTTCTGACCTTATTGAGCAGATATCATAATAATTGTACCCTTGCCATAAACGGCTGGTTTTTGATGTCAAGGAAGAAAACTCATATGCAGGCGCAATTAAAGAAAATTATGTAAATATTTCTCCTCGAAACGGTAATCCCGTCCAGTAAAAAAAATATATTTAGTTTAATCGTATCTTGTACAGTTAAGAAACTTGTTTATACTTAACGAACTGAAGTATATCAATAATTTCTAGACTGATCTAGAATACAGACTTTGTACGACTCAATTGAGTGTGTCAGGCGTCGGCTTGTCACCACACCAAAAGACAAAAAGGACAAACTTCGCGTTTGTCCCCCTATAATAAAATTGTTTACAGAAATCAAATCCACAAACCTTTGTTTCCTTTGAACTCTGCTGAACTTTGTCGCCAATAGCTTCTATGATGTATTCCTTCTCGGTATCAGATATGCGCGGATGTTTCAGGGGCGAGTCGTACACCAGGAACCACCAAAATGCACACCAAACAACACCTATTATACCTAAAAAGCATGTAACATTATGTAATGTGAACAAATAGAGATATATTTATCATACTATTTACTGGTAACCCGTCCCTTCTTCAGGCTTCCCCTGTGAGTGACCGACACCCAATTACACACTAAACCTTCAGAAATCACTAAATCACTCTAGTCAAGGCGAAAACCGCATGATTTTGAGATAAATGATCACATACAAACAGACAGCTTTCGACTATGATTTAAAAAAGATTTAAACGGCTTTAACTTACAAAATAATATTTGTAGTACTACATTATTTATGACTACATTTATGTTTTTTTTGAGGATCCCTATAGCCTAAAGGAGGAAAAAAGAAAAGGGGTATGTGAAAAACGAAATCGGGGACCAGTAAGATAAACACAAACGCCGATTGACATCAGCACGTCTGTTCCGAGGCGTTGCTTATCTACCTGGGTGCTTATCTTATGGGCCACCGGACTCTAACCAGCCACGCCTTAAGTCATTAATGTATCGGTTCAATTTAGTTACAAAGCCTTACCTGGCACATAGAAAGCCCAGCTCCAGCCCCAGTTCTCGATGAGCGGACCGGACAGCGACCACGTGACCACGGTCCCAATTGAGCCCCCCAGCAGCGCGCTCACGAACTTGCCCTTCTCCGACGGGGGTGCCCAATGCGCCACAAGGGCGTGCAAGGCGGGGAAAATGAAACCCTGGAACAAATTATCTATATTTAGGAAAAAAAACAATTTCATGGATTAGTAGCAATATAAGTTACTAGCTACAGCAGTAACTGTCACTAGTTACAGCATTAACTGGCAATAGTTATAGCATTAACTGTCACAGTTAGCAGTTAGAGTCAGATGGTTTCTGTCTTTTTGAAAATTCTACCTCGACAATATAGCGGCTCCAGTGAATTAAATGATTGTCTTTGTTGGAATTTCTGTCTGTTCGTAGGTGTGATCCATCTGTAAGCATTATGTAAAATATAACTGAAAGACATTCTGGAACAGTATTGTGGAAATAATATATAAAGTTTATATATTTATTCAAGTGTTAACATGAACTATCATCAAGAAGTGACAATACATTCAATTAACACCTATTATCGTAAATATCCGTTGGTCAACTAAAGAACATACTCGAAATCGACAGCAACAGCTAGTTTAAAATCTTTATCTATGTTCATGATTAATTTAATATTTGTAAATCAATTATATAATACAATAAAATAGTAAAAGGAGCGTGTCTGTACATTAAATATTTTATAAAAATAATAATAATAGGGTGATAAGGAAATAGCAGTAGAGAAAAAAAAAGAAAAGAAATTGTCCGTTGGTACATGCTAATCTCCGGAACTCATGGGCGGATCTGAATGCAATTTTTTATGGTATATCTGATAAGCCTGGACAACATATAGGGTGTCATTTGTTTTGAGAACAGAAAAATCTTATGTGGAACGTTCAGGGAAGTAAACTTTCGAATTTTTTTTTTTTCAAAAATGAAGAACGCGATCGAAGTCGCGGGCTCTTGCTCGTTATATGTAATACCCTCATAATATCATGACTCTGGTCAAACTCATATTATAGGCTTTATTTTATATCGACTATATAAGCCACTGCAAGGCCTGGTCGGGTCAGCTATAGGGTACATAACTAATTGCATGGGCATAGCATACACCGGATGGACTGATTCCAATGCGCAACATATTACTATTACTTATAAAGTGGCAGTTAAGGTTAGCTCTGACGCTCACTGATTATAATATTACATTTAAAATAAAAAACAATAGGAAAAACCTGTCTTAATACACTGTACTACGTTTTATTTTAATATGTTATGATATAAAACGTATTGATTATTTTTATTCATGACACACATTTATAATAAAATCCTAGACAGAATATAACATCGACTATTCAAATGAGATTTTAATTTATCGACATCATCATCATCGGGTGTATCCAAACAGGAAAAGTCTTTACAGTTTTTTTAAAAAAATCTTTACAGGCTATGAGAAAAATCAAAACTTCTTGATGATTTAAAAAAAAAAACTAATCTTGCCGTAAATATTGTAACAAAGAAAAAAAAAATGTTTTAATTGCAAATAGCATTTTTTACTTTTACAATATGTTAGTTTAATAAACAAATATAAGACAATTAAAAATATAAAAAGCTTGTGCGAAGTGGTCTCCACTGGTTGTGCGAAGTGGTCTCCACTGGTTGTGCGAAGTGGTCTCCACCGGTTGTGCGAAGTGGTCTCCACTGGTTGCAATACAGTCCGTTAAACGTTGAGGCCAGTTTCAGTATAGAAGCACGCACTCTTTCCATGGGGAAATTCTTCACTGCCAATCGTATGGGCATGGCCCCATGTTATAATGGCGTTTGGAGCAAGCGGTACTCTCTGAAAGTGACCGTAAGTCATAATCCAGCGGATTAAGATCGGGACTAGATTGAGGGTAGTATTCAGCTCTGTTAATCAGAACAGGTCCGTTCGTTTTAACCAAGATGGAACGAGCTTTATGATCTGGTCCCGAGTCCTGCCGGAAGGATCTGACCTGGTTATTGAACATGATGTTACTAATGGGCTTAGCTGTCTACTCAAGGATGGTATCTTGATACACTTGTGCCGATGTTTTGATACCTTTTTAAAAAAAATGTGGCTCAGTGACTCCTTCATAGCTAACACCCCACCAAACCACTAAAGTCGTGTAATGTCCGCGTTGCACTCTATTGACTAAAAGGGAAGCTTCCTTGGATCTTTTAGGATACATACGGTCTATTTGTTTGTTAAAATGTTGCTCAATTGTAAACATTTTCTCATCCGTAAACAAATATTTTCTGTGATCTCCCCTTGCGTACCCTTTTAGTAGTTGTTTCGATTTAAAGACCCTTCTTCATCTTTAATTTTTCAGCTAAGAAGTGACCAGTGCGTCACTTATAGGCTGCAAGTCCTAAGTCATCTCTTAAAATACGCGACATGCTCCTTGGTACTCTCTTCATTTCCCGAGAAAAATCTTTTGCTTTCGGACAGGATTTCTTAGAAATCATTCCCTTACTGCTTTGACCACATTTTTCTCTGTCACAAATAGGGCAAGTCTCATTATATCTATTAACAACAAGGCACTCTAACATTTGACAAACACCAAGTATATGGAGAGTTTTATAATTTGTATTTAGCGCCATACATATTTTGGCTAGTGCAGTCACAACTATTCTTTTCATTTTATCACACCATTCCATTTTAATAGCGCAAAATATTGTACAATGTATTTGCGCCGAAATGAAAAACACAAGGAACAATCTTATAAAAGTTACAGATTCCAAATTCAAATGTAAAATTATTTATTTTTTATTGTAACAGAATTTATGACCAGACTAAGTATGTAAATAATTTTCTTTTTATTAAAAAATACTTTCATAATTTAAAAAATATTTTAAGGATCTATCGTTGGGATAAGAGACTACCATGCAACTTCGGCTAGGGCAAATAGCAAATACTTTCTCCTACCAATGGGCCCGATGGCCAAATATTCGATATGACTATCCCACCGTAGCGCTGTTCTATATTGAACATCATGTTGTATCACTCAAGCTGGTATTTGATATTAAAAATAAAGCAGATGCAGTAATGTCATCTACATTAAGTTCGACAAAAGTGACCGAATGTTCCTCGTCAAACTTCACGAGGGACGCTTGGGGATGACGAGGTTTGCATGACATCAGAGCACCCAAAATGTGCTTAACGCGCCTCTAGATGTTTTCACGTGACATGACGAAAAGCGTGATGATGACACGTGATCCATTATTTATGTTCATCCAATACGCAGTTGGTAGTAGCGCTACGCACCGCACAGCTGCGTTCGATGACAAAAAGCGCGTTATGTGCGTCACGTGACAATGATGCTTGGTCCATGATTCTTGTTTACCCAAAAAGTGCTCGCGATACAATACAATACAAAACACGAACCGATACAATAGCCAGTAAATACACAGCAATTTGTAAAGTTAAACGGACCAGTTCAATTTGCATGCTTCGATACTTATGACAGAAACGACTTATTGTCTAGACTACAAGTCACGCTTAACTATATGAACCGATACGATTAAGTCGCGTAATGTCAGAATTGTGTGAAGTGATATCGGTGTTACAGAGCGTTATAATGGGTGTAGTCGAAGCGAAACAGCGTAGTAAGTGGCATTATAATAATCATGTCGTCCTTTCCAAATTTCGTCTACGGCGGCCATTTCTATTGACACTAACCAACTGCGCAAGACATATTATAGTGCACAAGTGTGTGTGCAGGTATACACACGTCCCTGTTCCCTCATTCTCCTATTCCGATGGGACGGCAATCCTACACGACCGGAGAGAAATCAGGTACAGGACCGACGGCTTAACGTGTTCTCCAAGGCACGGGTGTAGCACTGCCAACTTTCTGACTTCGGATTGTTATAACAAATTTAAAAATCTCATATTGATGTCTTAAGTTTACGCGAATGTTAGTCATTACAATAAAACTACTTTTACGGATTTTATATATAAATAAACCGCGATAAAATCCATAAAAGTATTTTTATTGAAAAATCTTAGTAACAGACCAAAATATAAAACATGGGTATTGTATCGCAAACACAAACGACACTTCTGCCCTAGGGAGAGGAGAGGTGGATAGGAGTAGCCCACCTACCTCTTGGCACACGGAGCGAATCGCGAGCGACGCACGAGCGCTCGCTCTAATCTATCTATCCATCTGTCCGTCCGTGTCTCCAGGCTGTATATGTTTAACCGCAATAGACACTTGAAATTACATTTGAACTTACATTATCCATCTGTCCGTCTGTGTCTCCAGACTGTATATGTTTAACCGCAATAGACACTTGAAATTACAGATGATATATTTTGCCGTATTAACAAATAATACTATTAG